>CM037853.1:231934306-232025915 GCA_021234595.1 Delia radicum | reverse complement strand
GCCAACCGAATTTAAAAATGTATATTAATAGTAAGTCCCGGTTTACACACGGTAATTTTACTTGCGCAAGTCTTGAGTTTATAGAAGAGGGAGGAAATGAGAATGGAAGGGGGTACAGACTTGCCTATACTCCAATTCCGTTTTGTTTTGTCATCCGCAATTTTTCAACACGAAGTTGGCTGCTGAAAACAAACTTTTCCTGTATGAACACAAAAGCAAGTTCAAAGGAGAATTGAAGAAACCTTGCGTAAGTAAAATTGCCGTGTGTGAACCGGACTAACATCTACAAATTCAGTAAGTACAACGATATTATATTAGATTTCTGAATATTTTGGGTGTGCAATTAAAATTTAGTTGAATTAGCCGAAACTTTGTTGTGAAAAATATGTTAAGTTGTGCCAGCCGTCTGAAATACGTAGTAACTGATATGAGTCGTAGTAACCGAATTTCAGTTTGCAAATACCTAATTTTTCTCTGTGTGGTGAATTATAAATTTAATTTTTGTACATCTAGCAAAACATTGGAGACCAAACGACACAAAACTGGGAATTGCTAGTTATGAAATCGACAAAAGTACTCCCTTTTCAAATGTTTATTTAATTTTATTTGAGCTTCTTTTAAAATTCCCAAGTAACCTTGACCCTAATTATTATATTTTAATGCCCCATAAATTTTGCCAATTTTAATTTTCTTTTCCTTTTGCATTTTAATTCATTAAATTTATAATTTCTTTAAGCAAAATCCTTTTTCATTTTGCGAATGAAAATTTTCCTTTACTCAAGTCAAAGAAAAGAAAAAGTTAAAAGAAAAAACTGCAAATGAAATGGAAATTGGTATTTATATGAGATAATGTTACGTTTAATTTAAGTTGTTAAACATACATTTCTTATTTATGATGGTTGTAGTTGTGTGTAATCTATGTACACTTTCTTGATTTAGTTAGTTTTTTATTTCTTCTTTTAAGGTTTTCTTTATTTTGCTTCTTTTTTTTTTTTTTGTTGACATTCCCTATGGCAATCTTGTCATTTACATTGAAATCAATTAAGATGTTGGCAACAACAAAAAATTAAAAGAAAGTAAAATAAGAAGCTAAGTTTTAACAAAGGACACGTAGTACATGTATAACAACATGGTTTTTGGCATAAATACAAATGCACACATACGCAGTGACATATCCATAGACTTAACTACATGTTCATTAAACATAACACGTACAACAGTGGAGATTCGAAAGAAAAATATTTGTTAATTTCTTAACAACAAAAATAAAAACAATAAAACTAAAATTTTTCGCATAGAGACATTTTAAAAATAATGAGCACAAAAAAAACGATATTTTAAACTTTACCTCTTCTGCTTTTAGTGAAACTTGGTATAAATAAACATTCCCCTAATTAATATTGAGTATGCCGTTTTTTTCAAAATTCGTTACAGATGGAGATTTTTTTACAAATATATATGAAATATACAAAGTTCATATTCCCATACTTTTGAAACGCGTCCACAGAAATTAAAACGTGGTGTTTTTTTTTTTTTTTAACAGTGTTGCACAAAACAATATTTGGTTAACGGGACAAGGATAATGAAATATAAAAAATGTAATTAATTCATGAAAATCTAAAAAGACTGACTGCAATTAATTTGTCTGAAATTTTATTTGTAATTAACTAAAAGTATCACTTACAACATATTCAAATGACAAGTTGGGAATCAGAGGCGTCAAAAATAATCCGATTTCCCGAAAAGTATCTTTTATATTTAACATAATATTTTGTACACAGAAAAAACTGAAATTAAATTCAATTAAAAGTTTAATTGAATACTTTTCAATTAAAATAAATGTAGTTTTTTACTTTTTTTACATTTTCAATTAAGATTTTAATGATATCTATTAAACATTTAATTGCATATTGTTTTTAATTCAAACAAATTTTTTTGTATATAATATTAAAACGTTAATGAAATATGGCCAAAAAAAAAAATCCAAAAATTGACATAAATAGAGAAAAAAATGATTAAATTTAATAAAAATTGAAAAACAAAACACCAAGATTTGAAAAATAAATAAATAAAATCTTAAAACTTTCCAAACTTGAAAAAACAAACGCTAAAATGTTAAAGATCTCTAAAATTAAAAAAATCACAAAATAATTTTATTTGTTATTCTGATGATTTTTTTTTTCTTTTTGGCGATTTTTTGTTGTTTGGAGATATTTCTGTATCTTTAAAGTTATTATTTAAATTCTGGATTTTTTTTTAAATTTGGTTTATTTCTGAAAATTTTGTGTTTATCAAATTCATTTTTAATTAAACATTTAATAGTTATTATTAAACTACTAATAGAAAAGTCACGGACTTATTGATCCGCTCTCGTATTATCGTGTTGTGCCAGCCTCGAAGAGACTGGCACAACACGAGATGCTGCCAGGCGTGGCAGACCCCGGAGTAGCCGTTCTGCAGAGAATATTGCTTGCTGTAGCCGAGGATGTCATGGAAGCGCCGTCGACATCGACCAGACGACGTGCCACGCCAAATGGGTATCAGTCGACGGTCTTTACAGCGAATTTTGGTACAAGATTTGAAGATGTTTCCGTACAAAGTCCAGACGGTGCATCAGCTGTTAGCTGCTGACCGCCAATCGCGTGTAACATACGCTCAAGCCATCCTTAATCACACCACCAAGAAAATGATTTTTCATCAAAAATAATCATGAGTGATGAGGGCCCATTTTCCATCTTAGCGGGTACGTAAATAAGCAAAATTTAAGCTTCTGGGGCACTGAAAATCCGCGTGTAACCACACGAAGAGCCACGAAGAGCCACGAAGAGCCATTACAACCAACCCGCTCAAGTCACTGCATGGTGTGCTGTTTTCGCTGGAGGAGTCATCGGACCTTTTTTCTTCGAAGACGTCGCGGGCCAAAACGGTTACTGTGAATGGTGAGCGCTACAGAGCAATGATCAACGAGTTCTTTTTGCCTCAACTTGATGAATTGGGATTGGAAAACATGTGGTTCCAACAGGACGGTGCAACGGCACACACTGCACGTGCCACAACCGATATGCTGAGGATTCATTTCCCGGGCGCCTAATCTCCCGTTTTGGGCGATTTGCACTGGCCAGCAAGATCGCCTGATTTGACCGCTCCAGACTTCTTTTGTGGGGCTTTTTGAAGTCGCGGGTTTATGTCAACAAGCCTCAGACTCTTGCAGCTCTTAAAGACAATATTCGTCAAGAATGTGAGGACCTATCGCCGGAAGTTTTGGCCAAAGTGATGGAAAATGCCATAAAAAGGGCTCAAATGACAATCACTGTGGCGGCGGCGGCCATTTACATGATATCATGTTCTCGACTTGATGTAAAAAAAATTAAAATACCAAATAAAAATAATCCACAAGAAGAATCAAAGTTTTTTTTTCATTTTTTTTTAAATTACAGCCAAAAAACATCGGAAGGTTATTTTGCGCCACCCTTGTATTTTGACAAAACTTATTTAAAACAATCATGGACATTAAAGGATAACATTTTAAAACTTTTGCATGATATATTACGACAAAGATCTAAACGAATTGCAGAGATTATAATCTTTCATATGATATCCTGTGTGGAAAACATTATTGAAATTTTTCTTAGAGTGGTATGTGAAAATACCAAACTTTATATATAAAAATCTGTTTATTTTTAAGCCCTTCTGATTCCCACTTGAACTTTTTATATGATTATGTTGTAAGTTATACTTTGAGTTAATTGCAAAATAAATTTCAAAAAATGAATAATGGTGTTTGTGAGCTGTTCGCGAATTAAGGATTTTTTTTCAGTTTCGTTAGTCTTTTCGCGTAAAAAAAATATTTTTGGACCAACACTGTTTAAAGCATAGGATTTGATCTTTAAAGTTTTGTTCCCGGCGTTCAAAAGTTATGATAATTCAAAAATTGAATATTTCTTACACATTTGTTAAAACCGCCAACTTTGAGGAGCGATTAAACGCTATAACAAATTTTTAAAAAATAAAAACACGTTAACTGCTTATTAACTAAGAGAATATAAATACCTATTTTAATGCATTTGAAAGACTTTTATCAGAAAGGTGTGTCGAAAGTTTTTAAAAACCTACTTATAATAAAAAATCATTAGGCTTTTAAAAAAATATTTGAAGATTAAGATTTGTTGTTTAAAAATTTTTATTTTTTTCAGCATCCAGGATTTGAAAATTTCATTTTTTTTTTTTTGCAGTACATGCTGCTTTTTTCTACTATTTTATTTCAAAATAAATTATGCTCTTATTGAAAATTACTCAATTTATCCCACTGTAATTCACATTAAGCAACAAAATCATTTAATGATAAACACGGTCAAAGTAATCTTAAAAAATAATTCCATTAGTTAAATAAATAAACAAAAGTAATTGACTAACGACTACGACAACTGACGGAGTACAACGATATCTCACATACACATACATATACAACCGTATGTGCACGTTAACTAAACACATACATATACAAATAAATATTGAGGTTTTATTATTTAGTGGGGAAATGGGAAGCAATATTCGAGAATATTTCTAAGATAAAATGAAGGGCGGCTATAACTTCAATTAATAAAACTACACGTAGAACGTCAAGGTGAAAAAGTGTCAGGCACAGATTTTTTCATACATATACAACTAAAACAGCAACGACAATGTAATAGAAATAACAACAAATACTTATACTAATACACTATTTATACATTAGGGTGAGATCGTGAAACATAAAATAAGACCTCTCACAATAAAATGAGGCTTGAGAAGCAAAAAAAGTTACCTTTCCTAAAAGCTGAGCAAAATACTTAGGCTAATGAGTCTTAAAAGAAGTCAGCTTAACATTTCCGGGCGTAGAGTCAAAATTTTGGCTTACTATTGTTATATAGAAACTATATGCAATGTGAAAGTATTCCTACACTTCAAACAGTTTCACAGTGGAATATACTGAAAATTGCATCTAAAACAACTGCAAATTTAAGGCTACAATTTGTAATTAATATTTAAATAACAAAATATTTAGGTAATTTTAGCATAATTTTAAACATAATTTGGAAATTAAACCTAACTCATGTAGTAAAAAAATGCCAATTTTTTACAACTGAAAGAATTTGGTAAACATAATGTTTTTTACCAGTTATTTATTTTTGGTATTTTAAAAATAATTTGTTGTCTCCTTTGATTACAATATACCAATTTTCTTTTCTACATGCCTACTTAAAATGTCAGTTAATATTTCCAAACGGTACACATACTGGTATAACGAGTACACATTGAAGTATTGTTCTCTAGTTGCTTTTTTAAATACTAACTGTCATAATATTTGTTTTGTACTATTTTAGTAGAAAAACAAATTAATTGCAGTTCAAAACAAAAACTGCTGTTTACTATACAACAACTGTCCTGTAGTAACTGTAAACCGTGTTTGAGTGTAGACAAACTTTAATATGAAAGTGAACCCATGACAATTGTACAAAAATCACATGTTTTGCATGTATTAAAACAACTAAAAGTGTGAAGTTAATACAAAAAATTACCATTTTTACTTGAAAAACGGATGAAACAAACAAAATTAACCTAGATGAAGTGGATCGAATTGGAATATCATATTCCTCCGAATTGGTGAATTATCAATAAAAACGAGCGGAATTCGATCACTAAATACAGAAAATTACTAGGAAATATAATTAATGAAATGGATTAAAACGGAGGAGTGGAATTGAATTACTATGCACATTAACAGAATGGAGTTAAATAATGGAATGTCTGAAAATAAAATACACCGGACAACGGAAACGGAATAAAATTGTAATGGGTTGGAAATGGGAACAGCAATTCGAAATGGAAGCACTAGTCATGTTGCATAACATATAATTAAAACTGAAATTATTGAAATTGGAACACCTTACAAAGGCAGTAACGTGGAATAAAACGCCCATTTGTAACAAGGCAAAGCGGAAAGAAAAGCAATTACTCCAAAATCGAAAGAAATATGTAATTAAATAAGAAAAGAGCAGGAATTACACACAAACGCGGGAAATTGATACGAAATCAACTGCAAATGGCAAACGTGTGTAATTGTAAACACGTAATGCGAAATGGAATCAAAATGCGGAGGAAAATGTTTGTATTTTGTAAAGCGCCCCTATTGTATTTCTGCAATAGCAAACAGCTAAAGTAAAAATTTGACAGTATGTGAATTTTTGACGATTTAAGTTATCTAAAAATTTTTACATTTTTTTATAATTTTATGAACAAATACTTTTTATATAATATCGCGTGTTTTTTACTATTTTTTTTAAATTGTCATATGGCAACCCTGACATTATACATTTTATAAGCGTATCAGGGTTTAATAAAGACTTTCCATTTCTATGTTTTGAGTAAAAACGTAAACTATTTTTACATATTTTCCGACTTCATGTATTTCAAAAATTCATGTTTCGATCGATCAGATTTTCGAAAATGATATGAAATCGATGATCTTTAGCAAAGAAATAAATTTTCTTATTTTCGCATCAACATAACAATTAAAACATAAAGTGTAGGCTTTTTTAGAGTTTTTAAAAAAGGTCCCACCAAAATAGTGCCTGAAAATGTATTTTTTCTAATAAATTATTAGACAATAGATAAGTCATGAAAGAATTCATTTGAAAACTAGCAGGACTCAATAACCGATATACATAATTTTTTCTAATAATATCCTAAAGTCGTTATCTAAATTATCGATCCTCCCTAAGCTTAAACATAATCTTACCTATGCAAGTTTAAGAAGCAGTGGTATATTTAATATAAAACAAGAGATTTTGAAGGACGTTGGTATTGTATTAACGCAGGGAGGGAGGGGTTCGTTAAATGTTTACCCATATATGACACTTACATGTGACACACCTTTTTTGTTTTTCTTATTTAAGCGTAAAGATGAAATCGTGACCCGTTAAGAAGTATGGACATATTTTATAAAAGAAAAAAAAAAACGAAAGAAATAAGTAAAGTTTATTTGCCTTAAGTTGGGTCCTTAAGTGTATAGTTCTGTATATACTTGTTTTTGAAATACACAGGTTTTACATGATGTCATCTTAAGATTTTAACATGGTTAATATTACATGAGCCTTAAGATGTTTTGAAATTACATGTAGACCTAGATGAACATGGTAGAGATGTTTGTGAGGATATCTGACATGATAGCGATACAAATATTTGTATAAAAAATCAAGAAAAAAATTACATTTCTCCAGAAAATACTGAAAACAAATGGCATCAATTAATGTAGATGAATATGGGGTAATGCGGGGTAATGTGGGAAATCGAACTGTTTAAAAAAATCTTACGAAAAGTTAATTTAATTAGCATTATTTAAACACAGAAAGTTAGGTCACAAACCATTCTTCATCTTCATATTTATTTAAGCATGGTTGTGCGCCCCGGTAGGCTAGTTGGTAGCGTGTTGGCTTATCAGTGCGGGGGTCGTGGGTTCGATTCCCACCAGAGGCACTGGTCTGTTTTCGCTACAACGCACCGAAGGCCATAGCAGCTAGTGCTCGTTTAGATTAATAGTATATAATTTGTATTATATGATTATTAATTAATAAAAAAAAAAAATAATATACGGAAATTTGTTATATAAAAAAAAAAATTTTTTAAACTAATACTGGGTAATACTTTTAATGTAGATTATTATTTAATATTAGATTTGATTATTCTGATTGCATTATTTTGATGTATTATGCGAGTTTAAAAAATCGTGTAACTAAATAAATATATTAAATTAAAATTGGAAGATATGTTTCCATATCATTCAATTTAAACCAGATAAAAAAACAGGGATGTATTGAATTGCATCTTTCAAATCGAGGCTTAGCTGTATATTTATATTAAAGAGATTATTGCACGCATATTGACCCATTTTAAATAAATCTTGTTTTTCTTTTACCCGTTTACAAAAAGTGTTTAGTTTAGATATTTCTTGTTTTTGTTTGTAAACATACATCAAATAAATCATTACAAACTTTAAGTAAGATTCGGGTATGTTTGAATAACCTCTTTCCCAAATTCTCTTCTGCTTTTGTGCAATTTTATAAACAGAGCTGATCAAATATTAGATGAAATCAAAGGCAATCATACCGCCACCACAAAAAAAAATCATCTAAATACCCCGATCAAAAAAAAAGTATATCCCAAATATTAAACCATATCTTATTTGATATAGATCGATATTTATTCTTATCCAAGTTCATCTCAAAATTGGGGTATCCAGTAATATCCAATTCGATCCCTCAAAGATATTACTGGCTTCAATTAGATCAAAATTGATTAAAAAATTGGCGATTCAATTTGATATTAATTAAGATCCTGATGATGGATCCCAAAATATCGCATGGGCTTAACTTAGATCTAATTAGTCACAAAAAGATATTTTTAGTAGATCGAGTTAGATATTTTGGGATTATATTCGTTTTATTTAAATCCCATGAAATTTTAATTTTTAATAAAATAAAAAAAAATTAAAAAATTATTTTAGAAATGTGAGGGTAACAAGAAGAATAAACGTTTTTCTCTAAAAATTATACACACCATTAATTTTTAAATCAGACTAGACTAGTTTCTGCCTTTTTGTTATTAATGTTGTAATCATATTTCAAACTTAATTATTAATATTGTGACATATGTGGAATCATAAATAATTATATCAGATATAATTTAATGTCCGTATATAGTAATATCTTAAGTTGTAAATATTATACATATGATACCATATATAAGTATATCTTTATCACACAAAGCATATTTTTTTGTAATACAGTATATATTATTATATCTTAGCTTATATGTTACCATATTTGATACCGTAATATGTTGTCTATGATAATGTATTATTGTATATGACAATTAATACATCATATCTTATTATGTATAGCATATAGTTTAATATCTAATTTATAAAGGACAATATATAATAATATATCGTTATATATGTTACAACACAAGAAATATATAATAATATGTGAATATGCATGACACCATATATAATCACGTATAATACTATATTTTAAGATGAGAAAAAATAAGACTTTATATAATTTGTTTTACTCGGGTAACGCATACTACTTGCGGTTATTGGAATCCTTAATATGCATAATTGAAAATTTAGGCAATATGTTACAATTTTTTGTTTGTATATGGGTTGAATATGTATAGATTTAATTAAATATTTAAATGGTTTCTTAAGTGGAAAATTTCTTAAAAGCTTACTTTTTTAAATTAAAAGTTAAGTTTAAGTTGGCTTTTGGTATTGTCTCCTGATAGACAGTTTTCTCTAAAAGTGTTTTGGTTATGCAAAGGACCATTTTCACGCACTCTAAATGAAACACATGTACACTAAAAATTATTGTCAATAAAATTTCAATTCAAAGTTTAGTTTGATTTTAAACAGACACAATTTGAAAAAAATCGCCAAAAATTAAATAATCTCTAAAATTAAAATACATTGAAAAAAAAAAATTACCAAAAATCGCCTTAATTTAAAACCATTATAAACATTAAAAAAACCAAAATTGAAAAAAATCGTGATTATAAAAAAACAACAAAATTTAAAAAAAATTTCCAGATTTAAAAAATATCCAAAATTTTTAAAAAATCTTCAATATTTAAAAAAAATCTCCAAAATTTAAAAGAAAAATTAAAAATGTTTTTGACGTATTTTATTTTTTAATTTTGGCGGTTTATGCCAACATTTAAAAATCACCAAAAAAATAAAAATATCATCTATATTTCAAAAAAAAATCGACAACATTTAAAAATTTGGACAAAATTACAAAAAAGAAAAGTAAAATGTTTTTTTTTTTAAATATTAGCGGCTTTTCTTAATTTTGGCTTATTTTAATTTTTCAATTTAGACAATTTTTAAATTATAACGACTTTTTTTTAAAAATTTTACGATTTTTTTAAAATTTATTAATTTTGGCGATTTTTTAAATTGAAGCAGTTTTTTCGATTTTTCACAAAATATGTTTTCGTCCAATTTCGCAGTTCCAGTATCGCCGAAACTAAGTTCCACTAAAACAAAAAGTTAGTAAAGTCAGCAAAAAATTTTGTTGAATCAGCAATATTTTAGTCAGGAGGGTGTATTCAAAACTATTGCCAATATCAGCAAAATCTTTCGCTGAAAATCAGCGTGCTGATTTTAGCAACAAAATTAGTAAATTCAGCAAAAGTTTTGCTAACACTTTGTTGATTAAAAAATTAAAAATTTTTGCTAAAAGTTAATATAATTTTTGCTAAATATTAGTAGACTGAAAAAAACTCAAAAAAAATTTTAGAAAAATTATACTTTAGTTAATTTATTTGCTGAAAATCCTAAACATTTTATTGTGATTCTTTTAAAAATAAGTTACAAAATATAAAAATTTTCATACTCCCACATTGACGATATGAATTAATGTAATATCTGAAAATGTATAGAAATAAATATCCCTCAACTACTTGCATCAATGGTTGTCTAAATGATGGCATATTTTAAAGGAAGACAAATGCCTTAGATAGTTAAAGAAACGAAACAAAAAAATGACAAAATATGGCATATACAACTATTTTTTTTTTTGCAAAAAGAAAAAGGAAACATAACAAATTACCTAAGGTGTGTGTTCGCTTTAGTCTGTCTACCTGAACGTATATTTGTTTGCAATTTAAAATTGCTAGTTTGACCATACTACATTAATAATCATTATGAAGATTTAGTTTTCAAATACACATTTAATCTTATTAAATACTTTTGTGTTTACCTAAATTACTAGACAATTACTTTCACAAGCCAGCCACAACACAAATTTCAAGTTAGTTTAATTCACAATTGTGTTTTATGTATGAAAAACAGATACAAATATCTTCCATGGTTGATTTTTGTATATGTCTTGCAAGAGTTGTACTTTTTAATATCACTTTCCTCTTCTCGACTACATCGTTGTCGTCTACCCTATTATGTGATTATCAGCACAATTTTTTAGCAAACTAATTATTACAATATTAGTAAATATTAGTAATATATTAGTAAAAAGTTAGTAAAACTTTTGAACTAAAGTTTAGTGCTGAATAAGTATAACTAAAATTTAGCTGAAAACATAATTTTAGCAAAACATTTCCTGAAAAATAGTATACTTGATTTACTAGACTTTTCTACTAACTTATTTTTTTGAGTGTGTAACCAAATAAAAATATTGTTAATGTTTTTTATTTTCCAAATATATGGGTTTATTTTATTGCAAACAAAAGTAAGAGCAATAGGGGGTTAATTTTATTTTTAAATGTTTCTAATAAATTTTAATAACTCTGTAATATAACTCTGTATATTTCGTTGATTTTTTTTTATTATTATATCTTAAATTCTTTCACTTATTTTGAAAAAAGAAAAAAAAAATATTCATTCCATTTGTACCTGTAAGTGTTATCACCTTTAGGCTATGTCTGACACCTTTCTTTCATATATATTTTTATAATTTTGTGATGTTCTTTTCACAAAAATATAATTTCCAGACAGAATCTACTTTTTTTTGTGCATTATTTTAGTAGCTATAATCATACATAGAATAAAGTTTACATAAAAAGGTTTTTTCGTACATAAGTTATATCCAAGTACTTTATTAAATTCACAGATTTTAAGGCGATTAAATATATAAGAATTAAAATTATAAAAAAAATAAAATCTCTTAAATACAATAATATGTGTGTAACAAAAAGCGGCTTACAAGGGGAAGTCTCCCGATGGGTTCTTTCCCATCTTAATGAAATACGGATATGTGATAAAGAAAAAAAAAAAAATAAGGGACAAATCTCACGTTTAAGGACCAATCTCACGTTTAAAGGATTAAAAGTTGAAGTGTGTTAGGATTGCCATTTATTGAAAATATTTACAATATAGGTTAAAATGCTTCTTCGGCAAAAATCGCATAAAGCCGAACTATTACGAATGTCGGAAAAATCGCAGACATCAATTAAATTTGATAGGCATTAAAATACATATTTTTAAGATTTATCCAACTATAATTCACTAATAAACGCCAGTTTTAATATTATTTAAAACACATTTTTTTTGAATAACAAAACTACTTAAAAGTTATCGGACATGTTTCGTATACCAGTTAATGAGCCTTCCAAAAGCTCTTTCATTTGATACCCCATTTGTCAAAAATTTATGCGAAATAAGCCGAAAAAGCGTGAAATGGGGTAATTTTGAACCCACTTTTTAAAACCCAAACATGAGAATGGGCCGCCAAAATAAAAAAGGGTGGCCCTTATTTTGTTTTCTCTATCTCATATCAAAATTTCAATAAGATCGGAGGGATCGCATCGGAAGACTCCCCTTGTTAGTAAAATGTTGGCATACAAATACAAAAAATTAAGAAATTTCAATAATATACGCACTGAATTTTTTTAAAGCTTAATACGACCAAATAATTTTAAGGTTGTTAATTAGCGGGGACAAGTTCAAGCAAATGCATGTTTTTTCTCCAGGGTTAAGAAAAGGGTGAACAAAATTTCTTTGCGAATCAAAGAATTGCTATAATTCAATTGTTAGTGCATATTTTGTAATATGAAGCTATAAATTCGCATAGCAGCATATTTCGCATTAAATTTTTCAAATATTGACAAACCGCGGTAATTGAAAAAAAAATCGCTAAAATTTAAAATAAAAAAACAAAATTGGAAAAGAATAGCCAAAAAATAAAACAACAAAAAATCATCACAAATTAAAAAAACCGCTATAAAATAAAAAAAAATATTACAAATAATAAAATATCACAAAAAAAAAAACCCAAAAAAGGAAAAAAAAAATTAGAAACGCCTAAATTGAAAAAAAATTGTCAAAATTCAAAAAATCCATTGCAAAAACAATTTGCCGATATTAAAAAAAAGAATTCAAATTGAAAAAACAAAGACCCAAAATTGGGATAAAGTTATCAACATTTTAAAAACGCTGAAATTTGCAAAAATCCATTGCAAAAAAAATTGCCGATATTAAAAAAAGAATTCAGGTGGAAAAACAAACGCCAAAATTGGAAAAAAGTTGTAAAAATTTTTAAACGCTAAAATTTTGCAATATTTTTTACTTTTTTTTTGTTGCAATTTTTTAAAATTTGGAGATTTTTAAGTTTTTCTTATTGTGGCAATGTTTTTTAATTTTGTTGATATTTGTTAAGTTTTGGTGGTTTTTTAAATGTTTGTGAATTAATTCGCTAAATTTAAAATGGAATTTAGCGATTTCTTTAAATTTTGTCTATATTTTTTCCAAATGATCCATCTTAACTTATCAGCTGAGCAGCGACTTTCATGCAATAAAATATTGAAAATTTATACTTTAAACATGCAGCAAAAAATGCAAAATATTCGCATATAATTTTGAACTGGAATTGAAATATGTAGTAAAAACCAAACAATATGCACTAAAAATACGCATTAAAAAATATAAATTTCTAAGTATATGGGAAAATAATAATGTTCCTTCTTATGGTAATAAGACATGTTCGCTAATGTGGCCTGTTGGCTAAACTGGAAATTCAGTTTTTTTTGTCAACTGTCATAAAATTTAATTTGAGCTATCTCTATTTTAAAAAAGTTTCGACGTGCATTCACTCGTTTTTCCAAGCCATTTCATAGCGTCATAGCAAAAAACGAAATTTTCGTTAACATAAAAAATTAGTAACAAGCTAATTTTAAAGAATTTTCCAAGTCAAATTTTTGCAAAGTGTATAAAGTTTTTTTTCACAAATTTAATAAAATTAATTGATGCCATAAAAATATATTAGTAATAAATAAAAAATGTTAAAATTTTCAATTTTCATAATCTTCGCTAAATTGCACCTTTGATACATATATATTTTCTTATTTTTTTTTGCGCAGCACTTAAGATAGTTTTATTCAGAACCACTTAGAATTATATAACCCAATTATAATTAATAGTTTTCCGTAGCATACAGAATTACAACAACAAAACCATAAATTATAGTCTATTCAATGGGTAGATAGTGAAAACAAAACGGCCAAAGGCTTTATTGGCATTCATTAACAAATAAAATGTACAACAGACATTTGGCACTTTTACACAGTAGTACAAATATTGGCGTTTTAAAGCTAATAGTACAATGAAGTGCGTTAGAAATCCGGATTTTTAAAGTTGTACTACTGGTACTACTGTTAATCTAGCTAGAAAAAATGTCCCAGCAAAAAATAAAAATTTTAATGAATTTTAAGGAAGCCCGTTTTGCTTTTATTTAAACAAAATACTGGAGATTGCGTATAAAACTAATTTTTGTTTTATCTGCTATAATTTTTTTTTTTTTTTAAGAGAAGGAACACTCTTCTTCCTATTAATTAATGTGTTGCTTTCTTTGGAAAGGGGATAGTGGAGAGATGAAAGGTGGTGAAAGATGAAGGGCTTCAAACACGGCATAAGTAACAAAAAATTTCATACAAAACAAGTTCGATCTTACCGATCTTTTTTTATACGCTCCACCAGCATTAAAACATTATAAAAAAGACATTTTAGAGGTATATTTGGGTGAATTTCAAATATTATTCACCTCTATGCGTCTGATGAAAAAATATGACATACTATTTTATACGCCAGACGCTACTATTCGCTATACAGCAATTCGTAAGAAATTTTTTATACACATTTTATTAATATCTGTTGATTTTATGTTGTTGTATAAAAATAATATTTTTACTTAAATATTATCTACACGCACAAAAAATAGCATCATGTTGTCATAGATTAAGATCATCATATTATGGTTGTAATACATAACAATCATAATATAATCCTCATAATCATATAATGATCGTAGAGGATGATAAAATCGTCCCCAGTGATCATATTGTAATCAGTCACAATAATGTTATGGTTGTTAGAATCATAATATGATAATTTTTAGTACCCAATCATGCTCAATAATATTTTTTCTTTACATGTAATTACGGGCTTTTTTATATACCTTCCAATATTTGCTGGGATATAAAATTTAATTCGAGTGAGAGATAAATACAAGTGCAGTTACTCTATAAACAATGTAACATTTTTAACCCCTGGCTATTGACAAATATATTATTGGTTTGATTATGTTTGTTCGAGTATTTAAATACCAACAAGTTGTTATATTACAACGGGTAAATTGTTCTTAGACAACAATTTTAAAAATATAAAATTTCTGTTGACTAAAAAAACAAATAATGGTTAAAAATCACTTTTTTATTAACAAAAAAGGTTGTGCTTAGCTGTCTCAAAAAAGTCATTTGAAAAAGTACTGTTTTTTCAATATAACATTATTAATATATGTGAATTTAATCCTTGCCAATAACTTAGAAAAACCGCCTTAATAACGACAAGGCTTTATTGCTGTTATTTTAACACATATTCCAATACTTCTCAAGTACTCATTTAACAATATTTAAAACACAAGTTTTTAATATATATTTTTATAAAGTGCGCCTAGGTAGGCTAGTTGGTAGCGTGCTTGCTTATCTGTGCGGGGGTCGTGGGTTCGATTCCCACTAGAGGCATTGGTCTGTTTTCGCTACCGAACGCGGCGAAGGTCATAGTAGCTAGTGGTCGTTTATGGTAATAGTATATAATTTGTAATTATATGATTATTAATTAATAAAATAAAAAAAATATATATTTTTATAGCGGGAATTTTGACACCGACTCCTTGGAATTATGTGAAATATTTCGACAACATTAAGTACGACAACATTACAAAACATATAAGTTCTATAAAATGTCCCACGTTGGGCGCCAATTTTGCAGTTTTTTAGTGTTGGACTACAGTAGCTTTTTTAAATTGGGTAAAAACTTTTTTTTCATAGTATTAAAAATCCTATTTTAAACATAAAAAAATTAATTTCTTTAGGTTTTAATTTCTAGTACTACCTCTTATTTTTTCGCGAAACTTATTTAAGTGCTTTACTGAGTCGTTTTTGATCGACCATAATTTTTTCAATTATACTTTATCCTTTCCACTAATATTCGTAACATATGACAGCTTAAAAACTACATGTTATATGTTGTAGTTTCATTATATCCACAGGGATTAGTTCATCATTTCAAATATTATTGTTTTCTGTGCGCTTTTTTTTTCGTTGCAATATATGAATTAATCCAAATCCTACATACCCAACATAAATATGACATTTCAACTCCCTCGCACACATACACACACTAGGACACGTTCTTAACTGTCATTATTATTTCTAATATTTATCATTTTATTAGAGGGTTGCATTTCTATTCGATATTCTACTGGTTGTATACATTTGTACTCTATGCTTTTTCATTATTTTGCTTATTAAAAATTAAATATATACAATGTAAGCTAAGAATATTAGGGAAGTACTTATATTTTATAACAATCCGCCTTACAATATTTCTTTTTCAAAATGTATTTTTTTTTAAATCGATGTTTTTTAAACAAAGTTTTTCTTTTTATCCCTACATACATACATCCCAACATACATTCCATTTTTTTTTAATTTAAAAAACTATTTTATGGTACAGTAAAACTCGCTTAAGACGACCTCGGTTAAGACGAACCCTCGGTTAATATGAACTAATTTAAAAGTCCCGACGTTTTGGCAACAATTTTAATATAAAATACATCTTTTAATACGAACTCGGTTAATACGAACCCTCGGTTATTACGAACTGTTTTAAGCAGTCCCAAAATCTCGTTTTCATACAAATTACCATGTTTAGTACACTCTTTATTCGTTTAATGGGATAGACCTAATATAAATTTCATATCCGTGGATGACTTTCTAGATATAGATGCTAATGTTTTGACGTCACATACTTTATCAGGTGAAGATATATTGGAAATTGTTAATCCTGCCGATGTTGAAAATTTGTCAAGTGGTATATTCGAACAAAATCTTGTGCCGAAGAAGCTGACAATCATATTTTGGTAATAGAAAAACTTACAACGAATGAAATCGTTAATTCAGTCATTAGAAAAAAATAACATAGTTTTTTTTTTTTTTTTTTGTAAATGAAGAATTTTAATTGAATTTTTAATTGTGAATGCATGAATTTTATTTTTAATTTATGTACAAATCTTGTTTTTGTTTTAATAAATACATATTTTTTATCGTTAAAAAAAACCCGCTTAATACGAACCTCGCTTAAGACGAACTAATTTTTTTGGTCCCTCGGAGTTCGTCTTAACCGGGTTTTACTGTATATTTTAAATATCTTTTAGAAAATTGAACAAAAAAAAAATAGTTGACTTATGTAATTTAAAAATCGGCTTTTGCTTTTTTATGCTAAGGGCCAATATTTTGAAATAATGAAAAAAAATCTGAAAAAATAAAAAGATTGTGAATCCTTTCAATAGAAACAATCGCTATAACTGGGAAAATATTCCAAAAAATCACTTTAATACAAAATGTATAGAAAACCCCTGAAATGTCTAAAAAATAAACGGAAAAAGAATCGACAAAAATCTCTGCAATTTGGTATAACTTTTAAAGTCGTCAAAATGTAAGCAATAAGCTTAAGTCCGTTGCAATATTGATTACATTAAAATAATCGAAAATTAAAAAAAATGCCCAAAAAAATGTGTATACTTAAAAAAATTGGTATAATTAAGACAATATTATAAATAGGTACACGCAAATATTCGCAAAAATTGAACAAAAAATTAGAAAATTGCCTTAATTTGTAAAAGTTATAAAAGCCCCAATAATGTTAAAAATGTCTAAAATGTCTAAAATGAAATTTAAAATCGCCAAAAATAGTTTAAAGGGATTGTGAACATTTGATCAATAATAAAAAACTTGCTAAAAATCAAAAATATAATGAAAATCACTGAAATGGATATTAATATAAACAGAAATTAAGAAAACAAAAATATCGAAGTAGAAAAAAACGGTAACAAGCGATAGTGCCACAAAATATAGTTAAGATTAGACAAAAAAAAACGAAAATCGAGTTTCAATTAAAATATTTGTTAATTCAATTAAAGTTTAATTGAAATCGGTGATATTAAGCAAATTGTAGTATCAATTAAAATAATTTTGAACTAATTATTTCAGTTACAGGCAACAAGCGATAGTGCCACAAAATATAGTTAAGATTAGACAAAAAAAAAAACGAAAATCGAGTTTCAATTAAAATATTTGTTAATTCAATTAAAAGTTTAATTGAAATCGGTGATATTAAGCAAATTGTAGTATCAATTAAAATAATTTTGAACTAATTATTTCATTTAGTTTCATCAAAGATTTTAACCATGTCTATTAAATATTTAATTGAATATTATTTTAAATTTCATACAAATATTAAGTACGAAAAAAATTGCCAAAAATTGGGAAAATCTATAAAATTTGCGAAAAATTGAAAAATATTAACCCTCGAATCGGCAAGCCAGCCTCCAGGCGGAGTATTTTAAATTGGCCAAAAGTGCGCCAAGTGAGTGAGTTTAAGTTATTTCGATAGAAAATCATATTTATAAATTATTTTGTGTTGAATAAATTATTTTGTGTTGTAAAGACAAACGAGATTCCAAAGAATACCTGTGAAGGATTTTGTCTTAACTACAAAACGTATGGACGGATTTTTATGACATTTGACTAAAAGATTATTTGAAGTACTGTTAGCAAAGCGTTTCATTCAATTTCGCGTTTTTCGAAAAACGAAAATAGGAAAATCTTTTTTACTAAAAGTACAAAAAATGGTAGTTTTTGAACTGTAGTTACATCTTGGTAAGAGGAATAATTTGTTCCTAAAGCTATTTATTTTTATAGATTAGTTTTGAGATTCGCTTTTAACCTATTTTGGTCAACGACATAAATTTTGGAAAAAGAACATATTGTATATTTTTTGTGCCGAACAAGCAGTACAAATTTCATGACGGAAAGGCTTAGGCTCATTTGCGGCTTAAAAAATGTCAAATTTAAAAAAATTGCCCAAAGAAATAAAAAGAAACAAACAAATTTAAAAAAGATAACAAAAATTTAAAATAAAGTCATAATTAAAAAAAAAAGACATCAATAAAAAAAATCGTTGAAAGTATATAAAAAAATGCAAAAATTAAACACAAAAATCGTTAAAATTTTAAAAAATCGCTCAAAAATTCAAAATCACTAATATTGGAATATCGCCGAAATTTAAGTTTGTGATTTTTCAAAGTTTTTTGTGATTTTTTTTTTTTTAATTTTTAGTGATCAATTAAAATTTTGGCGATTGTTTTAAATTTTGGTGTTTTTTTTTTAATTTTGGTGATTTTTACGTTTTTTTTTTATTTGTATTTAGTTCATTATTTTCTAGTTTTGGAGGATTTTTTTTAATTTAGGCGATTTTTTCAAATATTAGCGATTTTATGAATTTGATCGACTTTTTCCAATTATGACGATTTTTAAATTTTGCTATTGTATTCAATTTTTTGTCATTATGGGTTATAAAAATTGGATATTTTGTGTGCTAAAATTCATTTTCAACGAAACATTTAATAATTATTATTAAACTTTTAATTGAATGTAAGTTTGAAATTAAACAAAAGTTTACTTAAATTTTATTGACAATATTTTTTTTCTGTGTATTAATTCGTTGATTTCAGATGTATTTTGTTAAGGCAGATTTTTTTTTTTTTAAAAAAAATATATGCCACTCTAGTATTAACTCTAGTATTACTTTTAATCGCGTAAAACTGCATTTAGTTGTTTTTGTAGTTGTTTTGGTGCTGTCAATGTGAATATTTGTATGTGTGTGTTTATTTGTCTCTTGGGTATGTTTATCATAGTTTTATTGTTCTGGTGTCAATAGCATAATTGTTCTTATGACATTCATCCATTGTTATGGTTACTCTTCTGATGAAATAACAACTTCCATCTTAATATACTCCACAATACCCATTTCCCTTTGACTGCCTGCCTTTGTTGTATTTCTTCCAATGTCCTTTTGTCTATTATTTAGTAGAACCTGTTTTCAATACTTTGGGGTATTATTGATAAATTATATTTCTCTGTGTGAGTGGGTGTGTGGCTGTGTGTGTATTTGTGTCTCTAAAATTAGTTAAAAGTCTCGTCTATTGTTAACCCTTTGACAACCGAATTTAAACCGCTGAAGATTTTTGACGAAATTTTGTAGAGGCCAGACATTTATTTTGTGCTGCTTTGAGCGTAATCATTAATTGGCTGTCGCTCCTTAATGGGTTAAGGTTTTGTCTAAGTTTTAATTTTGTATTTTGCTTTCAGTAATGCCTAATCCTCAGATAATAACCATTTTTGTATACACTTTAAAGTGAATTTTTAACATTATAAAATCTACAAACAAAAACTTAAACAAAATCATAAAAAAAAACAAAAAACTAATTTTTTGACTTTCGGCTCTGAGACTATTACGCTACAATGTGTATATATCGCTAAAATGCCTCATCTGTATACTGTCGATCACAGCAAGTTTTGTTAAAATCGTCCAGCAGGTTTTCCTAAAATAGCAAAAAGTAAAAATGAGACATATATCATCAATTCGTCGTCAAAGGGTTAAACAAATATTGAAGTTTTAAGGTTAATTTATTTAACCCATTCCTGCCTATTGGGTATTTAAATACCCAAAAAGGAGCCATGTTAAAAAAAATTATAGCTGAAGCCAGGTAAGAGTTGCATCAAATTGATTTTTACAGGTAGGTGGAGAAAGGATTAAAATACTTTAGGAAAATGTTGGTGTAAAATTGGGGGTTGGTAATTATCTGTTCAATTGTCTGCAAGTTTATATATTCTGAAAAATTGAAAGAAAGAATTGAAATTGCCTCTGAAAAATTGGAGAAACTTTATTGTTGGCTAATAGTGTTAGGTATTCTTTAAAGTGCAAAAAATTTGTAGCTGGGTAGGACCACTCACTTGGGCTACAGGTATGATTTCATGACTTGACCATTAAAATACGTATTATACAGTTTTATGAAGTACCCTTGTTTGAAATATCGATTATTTTCAAGTAAAAATGAAGAGTTTTACATGAAAGAGCATTACAAAATAATGTGATTAAAAAACCACAGAGGAATTATTTTATATTAGTGGTTAATGCATAAGTCCCAAGTATGGGAAATCGAAAAGAAAATTATATCAAATAACTTCAAAAACCTTAAGTAAAGAATGTGTGAAATTTCATCGATATTGGACAATGGAATTGGGGGGCAGGCATTAACGGGTTAAAATTGCAGCTTATTTTTGCAAAAACTAAATAATAGGAAACTGTTGAAATAAAAGAACCAATTACGAAAAAATTAGTTAAGTTTAAATGATTATGATAAAGGATAAAGTTTATTTTTTAAAAAGAATTTTGTATACATAAAAATGAAATTGTCATTTAAGAATTATAAGGGTTTTAAATAGTTTTAAACAAGAATGAGGTTAAATTAGTTTATAAAATTTTTTCCCACTGTAGTTTTGAAGCGATTGACTTATATATATTTTGTTCAAATTATACATTTTAATACTGATATAAAGTATGTTTTGTTGAAGTTTTTCGACGAATGCAAGAATTAAATTTTTTCTTTTTAATTCTACTGACGATCACTTGGGAGAGCGTGAAATACGGATATAAGATACGTACCACAAGGTCTTTTTGTGGCTCTTAGTAATACATATTCCCCTTGCACTTTTTGAAAAAAAAATTATTTAAATCCATTTACCAGTTGTCGAGTTAAGATAGTGGTTGTTTAAATCACTTTCAATTAATTGTTTAATAATATCTATTGAATGTTTAATTGAACATTAATTTGCTTCACACAAAATTTCCAGTTTTTAGATCCCATAATGACAACAAATTGAAAAAAGTGCCAACATTGAAAAAAATCACCAAAAGTTTAATATAATTTTTATTAAAAACAAAAATTATGTTTTTTCGACCTTTAATTGAAAGTGGTCAATTAATAAATTTGAAAACAAAAACTCTATAGATTATTTGTTAGGACATTATCCTAATAAAGAAATATAGAAATATATAAAGAAATCACCAAAATTAAAAAACAAATCGACAAAATTTAAAAAATCAATTAAATTTAGAAAAATTACCGAAATTTTCAATTAATGGCTTTTTTTCTTCTTAAATTTTTCCAATTTTTGCAAATATGCGGAATTTTTGATTTAATTTTTTGAATTTTTGCCTAAATTTTTGTCGATTTTTTCGCATAACCTCTTCTACAAATTTTTTAAATAGCTTCGAATTACTTTAATTTATACTACAATTTATTTAATAGGAGCGAAATCAATCAAACTTTTAATTTAAGTATCAAATATATTCATTGAAACTCTATTTTGTTTTATTCTGTGTCGTAAATTTTTTAAATTTCGACGCTTAGCTAAATTTAATTTCTACTGAAAATTGCGTTTGAGAGCGTGAATTCATAATATGTAAAATTAATAAAATATCGATAGCTCTTAATAATTTCTTAGTGAAGGGTATTTAAACATTCGATCTAGATGAATATATAAGCTATTCTCGTTATATTTGTAGATTTACTTTACTGCTTACAATCAAAGTTTATTTTAAACATCAAATTGTATTATGATTATGAATAAATTGTTAAATCAAAATGTAAAATGAATAAGAAAATGTTGCCGCCCATTCCAGTATTACAAAAAAAGTCAAAAGACTAATAAAATAGTGAGATGTATAAAGATGATTAGTAATTTGATTGAAAAGCTATAAATGATTTTTTTTATGAATCATAATAAATATTTTTTTTATGAATTAAACACTATGCTTAAAAAGTATAAAGAAAAAAATAGCAAGCTAAACATTGGTTAGAAGGTCCATTTTTGTTATATACACAGAAAAAACTAAAAGCGGGTTTCAATTAAAAAATTTATTGAATCAATTAATATTTTAAATGATTTTGCACCTATCACGACAATGATACTATCAATTAAACCTTTTATTAAAATTAAGAAGGAAAAAAAAGTTATAAATAACTTCCACAAAAAAAAAATATGATACTCACAAAAAAGTGTGTGATCTATACGTTGGTATGTGTGTTTTTTGCAATGCTGAGTCTGTTTGAAGTTTGTTAACTTTAAATGTATTTGGTATTTTATACTGAAAATTTTCAATTTATGCATACAGTGCATGAAAAAATAATATGATAATTGCGTCTAAAATAAAATATGTATTTATATATTTAAAAGTCAATTACAATATTAATTGATTCAATTAAATATTTCTTTAGAAACAAATTAAATTCAAATCAAATCTTTAATTAGATATTTTAGGTTGATAATTTTTTCTGTGTAAGTTAGCTAACAAGTTGCTCAATTTCACAGAAGTAGATACTAATAAAAGTTTAATTAGAATTGCAAAAAAACCGATAATATTTGGAAAAATCACTAAAAATTAATAGATTACTAAAATTTAAAAATCGTTATTATTTAATAAAAATCGCTAATATGAAAAAAAAAATCGTTGAAAATTAATTTGGTTCACACAAAATTTCCAGTTTGTAGATCAGTTTTAGAATCACAACAAAAGTGACAACATTTAAATAAATTATCAAAAGTTAAAAAAAATCGACAAAGTTAAAAAAAAAAAAAACCATTAAATTTGAAAAAATCGCCAAAATTTTCATTTAATGGCGGTTTTTAAATTTTGTTGATTTTTTGTTTTAATTGTAGTTTTTATTAATTTATGCATAATTTTTAGCGATTTTTCGCTATTTTAATCACAGTTTAATAACATCTCCCACACATTTTTTTTTGATTAAAACATAAACAAAAATCTTAATTGAAACTTAATCAATTGAAATTTAATAAAAATCGTCAACAATAAAAAAAAAAACGCAAAAATCTATAATCTTTAAAACAATTAAAAAAAATCGACCAAATTTCTAAAACTAGCAACAAAAAAAATCGTAAAAATTACAAAAAAAAACTTCCAAAATTAAAAAAAATTAATACATTTTTTTGATTTTTTTAATGGTTGGTGATTTTTTTAAATTGTAGCGAATTATTTTATTTTTTGTTTTGTTTATAAACAAAAACAGGGCGAGTAAACTATACCGTACTTTGTCTTTTATACAAGTTTGATATAATTTTTATTAAAAATTTGATATTATGTTTTTTTCGACCTTTAATTGTGCAATGAAAATGAAAATTATCCAAGTTCGAGACCATACTCTATATTTCTTTATTAGGATATTGTCCTAACAAATAATCTATAGAGTTTTTGTTTTCAAATTTTTCTTTGATCCTTGCAGGAATGTGTTGATAGATCTATTTCGGGAATTTCCTCAAAGGGCTTTTGTTTTCAAAGGCTCAAAGAATAAATTTGAAAACAAAAACTCTATAGATTATTTGTTAGGACAATATCCTAATAAAGAAATATAGAGTATGGTCTCGAACTTGCATAATTTTCATTTTCATTGATTTATTTTAATGTTAGCGATTTATTTTTCTATTTCAACTTTTTTTATATATTAGATATTTTTTTAATTTAAATGATTTTTTTTTTGAGTTTTGGTAAATTTTTTTTTAATTTTCGATTTAATGTATTGGATTTTAGTAAATTTTGTGCTCATAGTGTTCAAAACACAAACGGCTAATATTGTCTAGATAATATTATAAACTCATAAAGTTGTAGTACAATGTCTGGCATTTTAATTTTGATAAATTGTTGAAACTTTTTATATAACATACAATTTTGGATGTAAAGAAATCATATAATTTGGCCAAAATAAAAAAAAATAACTATATTTTTTTTTTTACAAATTAATTTTAAGCCAAAAATATTAAAAAAAAATCTTAAAGATAAGGATGAACAGAAAGAAAATACGATTTTTTTTGACAAATTATTATAAGAACGTTAATACCGAAAAAAAATTGTAAAGGAAACAAGACGATACAAGAGTAGTACTGCAGTAGTAACTAAATGTAATATTAACATTTACACAACAGGATGTTGTTGTCCGTGGCATCATACAGTTGATTCTGTGTGGTAAATGAAGTCAAAAGTTATACTTTTTATAAATTGTAAAAAAAAAATTGAGCAAAAAGGATGAAGTATGAAGGATAAAATAAACCGCATTATCCAAAATGTATTTAATGTGGTGGAGTAAAGTTATATAAAGGAGTGTATTGTAAGAAAACATGTTTGGAAGGTGAATTATTTTTGTGTGAACCTCCAAAGATTAAATGATTTAAAATTTTTCTTAACACTCAATGAAATCAGTCGAAAATGTAAAAAACATAAGTTTAATTTTAAACTTATATTTTTTAGCTTAATTTTTTTTTTTAAAGGAAAAAATTTCTTAAAATTGCAGAAAAAAAATCTAGGATTTTTTTAACTTCTACAGGAAAGAAAAACTATTTTCCTCAAAAAAAAATTTTGATAAAAAATATATATATAAAAAATACGAAAAACAAAAATTATATTGTACAAAAAAAAATTTTGTTTAACGTTGAGCGATTTTTTTATTTAATTGTTTCTTTATTTATGGGAGTTGGCATTATTACAAACTATTATGGAGTAATTTTTTTTTTCCTTTACGAACAAACAATTAAAAAGTCAAAGTTTTCAATTGAGCCCTCTTGCAATATAATTGTATTTAGAACTTTAATTAATGAATTCATAATTTTAAATCTCTGCTAGTTAAACATATAAACTTACAAAAATTATATTCGTTGTATGAATGACAAGGAAAAAGTTTATGTAGTAATTGTATTTACTTTTTTTATTGGGAGTGTTGCATTAAACTGCTACTGTATCATGGCAACTTTAATGTCTGTCGGTCTGTTTGTCTATTTGCTGTTCATTGGTCTATAAAAAATTTCACACAGGGTATGAAACTGATAAGAGAAGGTCTACCAAAGAAAAATTCCCATTTTGTTGAAGTAAACAAGTTATATATCAAGAAAATTCATGAGCGAATTCCGAAGTTATAGCCAATTGTTTATAACTCTATAGATTATTTGTTAGGACAATATCCTAATGAAGAAATATAGAGTATGGCCTCGAACTTGAATAATTTTCATTTTCATTGCACAATTAAAGGTCGAAAAAAAACATAATTTTTATTTTTAATAAAAATTATAACAAACTTGTTTATAGGAATTTTTGAAAAAATTTCCAACAAAAACAAAAATGTATGGTGTTCCTAATTATTCTTATTCAATACGCATACGCTTAGTAGTGCAACATATATTAAAGGATATTTAATATTAAATAACTCATTAGGGTTAGGTCCTGTAACCTCTAGAAATCCGCTAGAAAAGGCTTGATTATGAATGCTTTTGGCTTAAAGCGAACACTAGTGGAAATATTATTTCCAATGAAATTTAAACTTGCAATTATTTTTGCTACAACTTCAACAAATTCGTTAATTTCAGAATCAAAAACTAACCTGTGGAATCCACAACATTTCTTAAATTTGAATCAAAACTAACCTGTGGAATCCACAACATTTCTTAAATTTGATTCTATTAATTAAACTGTTTGTTCTGAATTTAATAATAATTTAAAATTTTAATTTGCTTTTGGTTTACGTATTTAATTTTCTAGTTCATTTTAAATGCCGTTTAAGATTTTTTTTTTTTGAAGTATGCAAAATTGAGGCAACTAACCTTAAAGGATCTTTCCCGTGATAGGTCAGCCATAAGCATATCACTGCACATCATCTACTTTTTGTTTTTGCAGACTTAATGTAATTTTTTCCACTTATTTCCATGTAATGTTTTTTTTTTTTTAATTAAAACACACACACGCACAACCTATAACATTGCTGTTAGCCAGCCAACATGAACCGGCAACATTAGCTCAAAGAATAGCGCGTGTAAGTAGAACGTACTGCGATCTATTGCTAGCTCTTTTCGCTAACTAAAGAAATTAAAATTCCTTAAGATTTTTTTGCAATTTCTGGTTAGTTTAGTGTAAGTTAACTTCCCTTATGAATTGTATATGAGGAATTTGAAAACTGTTCGACACTTTTAAAGCAAAATATTTTCAAAGTTTTTTATTTTTTTTACATCAATAACCTTCTGTGTATGTGTTATAAATTCATCTGCCTTAATAATTTATCTTTAACTTTAACGGCGCAATTTAAAAAATCTCATTGTATTTATCACATTTTAAAATATATATTACAAATCAGTTTTCAGATATTTAATTGGGTTTATGATTACTTCTTTGCAGGAAATCATATTGAATACATAAGTTCGCAAAGGTAAAGATTTTATATAAGGATGCTTTTTGATGTTATGAAAATTTTGTGTGCTCCATAAAATTTAAAGTTCTTAAAATTTGTTGATGCCTTTTCTGTTTTTTTTTAATGTTTTACTTAATGTACGTTTTGGCGGAATTGATACAGCGTATAACATATATTTTAAAAAAATATACTGTAATTTCTTATAAGCAGGAAAGCGACTTTCATGCTCTAAAAAATCGAAAATATGCAGTAAAATCTCGCAAATTCAAAAATAACCACTTAAATCAAAATATGTACTTAACATTGTGAATTATTAAAAATCGAGTTATTACTCAAGAGCGTTGATTTAAAAATTAAATCCAATTTAAATGTCTAACAAATGATAACTATATATTTTTATTTTTAATTAAATCTTAATTTTAATTTTTACAAAATATATGCCCACAAATTTGAAATCTGAATTTATAGAAAAATATGAAAATATGTTTTTGCAAAATTCTTTGATTCGAAAATAGATGTGATCGAAATCGATTTAGAGCTACTGACTACACACATGGATTTGCTTGAAAGTCGCTGGCCTGCTTATACATTTGTGATGTTCGTATCTCGATAGTGGTATGCTGACATCAACTCGGTATACCTCAAACTGTATAAAATTTCTCCGTTTTTGAAATACTGTTCTCAAAACTAAATTTCATTAAACGGCGCAAAACTCCAGTGGAAAAAACTTCGAAATTTTAAAAATATGGATGTATTAGTTTCAGTTGTAAACCACCATACAACATTCCAGAGAGCAGCGATATGGAAATTACTTTTCTAGTGAATTTATTTCCCAGGGTAGGAACAACATTTTGTATAGGTTTGGATTTGAAAGTTAAAAATATGAGCAAAAAAAAAAAAAAAAAATTAAATGGAAAAAAAACTTTTGTAAGTTTTATTTAATTTTTATAATTTTTCGAATTTTAAATGGCCATCAATTCTATTGGTGAAAACTTTCCAACGTGAAATTTTGCATATCATAGATTTTAAGAATAATCTACCTAACCCTGTCACTTTTAAAAACTTTGAGAAATAAGAGGCATCTAAAGTAAGTTTCAGTAGGTTGTCTAACATTTTTGAAATAGCTCATATATATTTCTTTTACTATATATAGTTTTACACGTTTCTAGACTAGACGACGTCAGTGACTGCGTCATTTCTTTTTTTTTTCAGTTGTGTGTGTGTTTTATCTTTTATAAAATTTTTTAAAAATATTCAGTTTTCCTATACAAACCCTGTAAAATGACAGGCAATCTGTTATATTATAATCTCAATAGAAGTTCAATAAGTTTTTAACGTATAATCAACAACAAACTGTATTCATCATTACTATCATTTATATACAACATAATTTTTTTATTGTAAAAATGTGGTCCTCTGTCGAAAATGAAATATCCGCGGACAATTTATGTAACGATAAAATAATAATAAAGTTGACAAAATGATCATCATTGAATTTCAATGGAGAACACAGATTATGGCACGAATAATAAATACCAAAGGAAATTATTAAGAATAAATTTATTTAAAAAAAGACCAAGGAATTTATACTATAACAAGAATATAAAATGTCTATCTATTAGGCATTTGTAAATGTTCTGTTAGTTTCAATTATAAATATGATGTCTGCATTTTTATTTCGATTTTTAAAACAGTTTTTTTTTTATAAAATATTTATTATCATCAATCAGATTTTATTTTATTTTCATTATAATGAGCGGTAACTTTGTCCTTGTCATTATTTCTTATATTTCTTTTGAATATAAAAGTTTCTTATTCTTATTTACAAATGGCTTGATAATAATATACAATTTATAGAACATTTTTTACTTTTTTTATATACAGAATATTTACATCTATTTGTATTTAACTTATAGGACGCTATGCAATTACTGATGAGATTTAACTTGAATTAATCAGGTAAGTTGTAAAAAAAATAAATAGAAAAACTTTATGTTTGGTACTGCAATTAAGAAAGAAACATTATTTAATACAAATAATTGAAAAAGGACTCACATTAGTAAAAGCAATTCCTATAAATGAGTATTCAAATGTACCACGTTGGGCGACATATTGTTAAAATAGTTCACTAGGTTAGGTTAGGTCAGAGTGGTAGCCGGCTCAGTGAGCACCAGCACACTTAGACTCTGAGGTCCGTTGTGATGCCACGAGACTGACCGATTACCGATCAGACTCCACCGTTGAACCAGTTAGAGCTACGAAGCTAAGGAGGTGCGGAATACCAGCACCTGAAAGATCCCAAAATCGTGAAAGAACGCCGATCCAAGTAAGGCCCTCCTACGTAGCGCCAGCGCAGGACATGAACAGAGAAAGTGCTCAATACTCTTCTCCTCCTCCTCGTCCCCGCAGCTCCTACAGAAGTCAGGCGATAACACCTCCAACATACGAGCGTGCCTGCCAATAAGACAGTGGCCGGTTATCACCGCCACCATGTCAGAGATTTTCCCCCTGGAAAGCGACAGGAGCGCCCTCGTTCGCCCCAGATCTACAGCTAGCCAGATGTGCCTAGTTCACTAGAAATATTGAATGCTGGGTTTAAACAGATCGTCTCAAAATGGCGCCCAACAAACGAGCCACAAGCTGTATATTTTTTTGCATAAAGTAATGTTTTAATAGTTAGTTTATTAAAAATTCCGTAAATAAAAAATAATTCTGTCTACGATGTTATCATAATCATCAAAATAGTTATTAATACTTTAAAAGCAATAAATATAATAAAACTTATATTTTAATGTCTGACTTAAACACTCTCATATATTAACAAATAGGACAGACAGCCAGCCAACCATCAAGGCATAATAATGAAGTACTTAAACAGTTTTGTTGTAAAACTCTTATAAAATACGGCCATATATATACAAAAACTAACTAACATAAGGCTTTTCTATGATACGAGGGCGGTCCTAAATTAGCCGACCTAACAAAGAAAACAAAAAATTTGAGAAAACTTTTCTTTATTTCTCAAAATAATCTGCTTTTAGCTCAATGCACTTTTCCCAGACTCCACATCTTCATTGTCAAATCTTTTACCACCGAGCCAGTTTTTCAAGTTTGGAAATAGAAAATAATGCGAGTGAGCTAAATCTGGCGAATAAGGTGCGTGATGAAGCAATTCGCTTAATTCATTGATTTTCGCCTTCGCAATAGTGGATGTGCGAACTGGTGCAATATCTTGATGAAACGACACTTTCTTTTTCGCCAAATGCGAACTTTTTTCTTAACTTCATCACTGCAATAAGTTAGCACGAAACTCAACCCTTTAATGTTTTTCATTTTAAAGATAATTGCCTGCAGATGGAATTATCTTCGCCTTCTTTCGACACGATTCTCCTATTCCAATCCACTGTTTTGATTGTTTTGTTTCTTTGTCTCAGCTGTGAAGTGGTGGACCATGGTTACGAATCGACGTAAAATATTGCCTTTATTGCAGTGAATCACTCTATTGAAACATCGTCACGACACTGTTTTTGTTCAATTGTGAGCAAACACGGCAACCATCTTGCTCCAACTTTCTCATCTCTAAATTTCCGGTCAATATGCGATGTATAGCACTATTTTGCATATCATTTAAGCCAGCTCACACACATTCCGCCGACTATCATCCAATACCATTTTGTGGATTTTCTTAACTGTTTCTGGCGAGGACACCTCACTTGGTTAGCCACTATGGGGTTCGTCTTGGCAGCTCGTACGGCCTCATTTAAACTCTGCCACCCAATTTTTTAAAGTCGTAAACGAAGGAGCAGAATACTAATAGTAGAATCTAGCTCGGCTTTAATATTTGTTGGACTGAGACCTTTCAAATGAAAGTATTGAACTACATAATGGTGACCAATTTTTTCCATGGCTCCAAAAAGAAAATACTGAACTACGCCTTGAAACTTAAACCATACATATGTTTTATAAGGTTTCCACTTTCAATAAATTCGAAAACTCTATTAAGTCACTAAAAGATCGGCGTTTTTAGTTTTTCAAATATCGAAAAATCTGTTGTTTTATGCGCGATTTAGTTTTTATGCAAAATGAGAAACATGCAAAAAGTGTGTAAGTTTTCCTTTAATATACTTCGGATCATCACCATTTTACCCCTACTTTTTATTGCGGAATTTGCAATTTGTTTTTTTAATGGACTTTTCACAAATTTGGCCACTTTCGATTAGAAAAAAAGATGCATATTTGCAAAATATGGGATTTTTACTAAAAAAAAAACAGATCTTTTGTTTTTTGCGTCCCGCGGTTTATCAATTATTAAGGAATTATTGAAAAAATATCTTGTATATTTTTTCATAGAAAAAACAATAATTTGTTATTATTTTTTTTTTATCAAAATTTCAAAGATTAAATTTAAAAATGTAGTGTTAAGGCGCCGTTGAAATGTCTTTTTTTTAAAAAGACTTTTTCTGTACTTGAAAGATAAACGAATATAGTAAAATGTTATGTAGAAAAAATAATATTTAACCCTTTATGCCCACGTTTTTTTCTCGAAAATATGTATTATTAGATAGCAAACGTGGGCTTGAAAGGGTTAAAAATTGAATTTTAAAACAAAATAATATAATCTTTTATCTTTCACGTACAAAAAAATGTTAAACATTCATAAAAAATCTTAATTCAGATTTCAAATACATTTTAGTAAAAACACATTTTAAGCCTTAAAACTGTATTCATAAACGAATACTAGCTTAAAATTCCTATTTTAAACATTGTGTAAAGTTAATATTCGTTTATGAATATTTTAAGCCTTGTGTAAAAGTTAATATTCGTTTATGAATACAGTTTTAAGGGTAAAATTTGTGTGTTAACAGTAACAATGTATTTGAAATGATGTTTAATATTTTTATGAATACGGGGGTAAATGTATAGGAGACGTTAATAAATCTGAAAAATAATAAAAAAAAATGATGTGTTTTCTATGTAAATATAATATAAGCTCTGGTTCAAAAAATTCTTAAAAATAGTTAAACCCAGGGTCCCCCGGGACTTAAAAATGTGTAAGTGGAACTTTATGGTAAAAGTTACATATTTTCGAAATATGTATTTTATTTTTAAACGAGAGTGGCCAAATTTAACAAGAATGTATTTTTAAAATAAATTGCATAAAAAATGCATTTCTTTTTGGCGCTGAAAAAAAAAAAATTATTCCACAATATAAAAGAAGAGAGGTGCACCATTCCAATGCATTTTAAATGATAATGATCCGATATATATTAAAAAAAAAAACAACGAATGTTGAAACTTCCACACTTTTAGCATATTTTGTAATTAAAAAAAAAAAAAAATAGCGATTAAAAGCATAGTTTTTCCGAATTTCGAGAAGATAAAAACGTAAATTTTGAAGTGACTCCGTAGAGCTAGGTCAGATTTCGGCCGATCTATCGTGGAATGGTCGATATATTTTTAAAGTTTTACAAAACTTCAAGCTTTAGCAGGAGCATACATACGAGTATAACATAAAGTTGTAAGATGTGGAGTAATATTTCAATCAAAACAAGAAATAAATTACACAGGTTTCAAAAACAAACATGAAGAAATACACATGCATGCATAGATACACTCAAAGTAACATGTCAGTAAAAATTTGTGAAAAATGCACTTAATTTCTGCTTTACATTAAGATCATAAAGGATGTTATTATTAAATATCAGGGTTCATATTTATATTATTGTCTTTCTTTCGAAAAAAAAATTCAGGACTGCTTTAGCTAAAAATCAAAAATTTTAAATATTCGGCGGGAAACGAGGAGTCAATTGTGATCAAAACACCTACCCCGTGGCTGGTTAAAGTAGGACTTACAGCAAAACTATACTCAGGGAAAAAAGTTTCATCATGTTGATGAAACTGTTTCATATATCGTTTGTCATCAATTATTCATCATATTTCTGAGGTTTTCATAGATATGATGAAGAGTTTCACAAAAATGTATAACAAATGTTTCATAAATGTTCATGGTTTCATAAAAATGGATCATAAACCTTGTGTACATATCTTTGTTTTCCTATGAAATGAAATTCAGAATTCCCATTTGAAATTTAGAAATCAGCATCGAAATTAAGATTTTTCATTTGAAATTGAAAAAATGTAATTTGTAATTTAGATTTTATATTTAGAATTCAGAAACTATCATAATAACGTCAATTGAAAGTAAGCATTTCTAATCAGTTTATGTATTCTAAATTTTGCATGGAATTTTGTGAATATAAATTTAAGTTCCTAAATTTCAGGGGAAATATATTCCAAACTTATTAATGTCACGTCATAGATCCTCTGAACATTTTTCAACCAAACTTTCCATACATAAACATACATATATAAAACCATGCTTCATTACAAAATGTTTGTAACTTTTTTTTCTTAAAGCGCCCTCTAGTGGAAATATTGGCAACCAAAGTTGAAACTTTGCCAGCATATAAATCCTATACGGTTTAAAATGTTTTAAAAATTAAAATTTGGTATACTTTTGTAAACAAATTTTTATTCAAAAACTTATAAAAATATATTTTTTTAAGTTAACCGATTTCTAAAATTTTTGGTAAAAATATCGTGGTTTCTAGCCATTCTTTTAAACTACATTTTGCCAACCGTGACAATATTATTTTTCTAAGTTTTGTAGTATTTTAACAAAAACCATCCATTATTTTTTCGAAAATTTCATAGTTAGATCGCTCCGATTTTCAAAAATTATATACAATCGTTGAACTAATTTATAGTAGAGAAATATCATTTATAAAAGATTATTTTTTGTTATATTTCTAAATATTTTTTGAAAAAAGTTCCATCAAAAAAGGTCAAAAATTGATTTTTTCAAATTATTATTTGGCAAATCTGGATAAAAATTTTTCGCAAAGTTTTTATTCGCGATTATTGTAAAGATATTGAATTTGAATTTTAAGGTATTTAAATCACTTCAATATCTTTTTCCAATAAAAAAAAAATATATCCGTTTAAATATACTGGGTCGAAAAAAAATCCTTCTAAATGTACTGGGTCGGAACACTATGTCAAAAATGAATTAATCTCAATTAATGTTTTTAAATTCCAAATGAAAATTCCTAACTTAAAATAATTTTTTCTCAATTTTAATAAAAATGCCCAATAAAATAGTAAAATCCAAATAACAGGTTGCAGAACAACTTATACTGTATTATAATAGGTTACAATTTCTGTTCTACAACCGATTCTTTTTATTTGGAGTTTGTCCCATTTTCAATAGTTTCTTTACCTCCAAACTAGAATATGTTGCTTTAGGATCGGTTCTGGAACCAGTTATAGAACTGCTTCTGGGACAGTGACACCTTACATCCCAAGAACATGTTCTAGAACCGGTTCCATGTAATCGGTGGTAAAAGAATCAGCTCTAGAACAGGTTCAAAGGTAATCTGTTCTAAAAAATTTTGCTGGGGGAATATTAATTGCTGTTTTCTGAATTTCAATTCGAAATTCTGAGTTTTAATTAATATGTGAATTTTTAACAACATTTTATTTTTTTCCAATAATGGTTTGGCAACTCTGGATAACAATTTGTGCCATATATAAAACTTAGGTAAATAAATTTTTTACCTATCGATTATTTCGAGTTTAACTGCAAGTCTGATAGAACTCACAAGAATAAAGAAAGACGTATGCAGCAGTAAAAACTGGATAAGAAGGATTATATTTAGCCCTTTTTACACGTATGTTACTATATAAGAACTATTGCAAGTCCTCGTACCAAACAATTTGATATTATTTTGCATACAACTAAAAAAAAGGGTTTTTATACAATTTTGAATGAAAACAAACGAATGACTTTACAAATGCACAGAAAATGTTGCCAACAATACTGATTTTTAAGGGCTGATACAAATCTGGGATGTGGAGTTTAAAAATTGTAAATATGAAACTTTTAATTTATTCTACAATTTATGTGATCAAACTAAATTAAAAATAAATATTAATTGCAATAATTTATATGATTTAATAAGAAATTATAAGTGCCCAGAAAAACTAAAACCGAGATTTAATTTAAATATTTGTTAATTCAATTAAAAGTTTAATTGAATTCGGTCCTATTAGAAATTGTAGTATCAATTAAAATAATTTATTACCATAATTGATTTTATTTTCAATTAATTGATTTTATTTTCAATTAATTGATTTTATTTTCAATTAAAGTCGTATTCGTATCTATTAAAAATGTAATTGTATATTTTTTTAATTGCAAACATTAAAATTATTAAAAAATTATTTAAAATCCTCAATAATTGGGTAAAAATAGACAAAATTGGAAATAAAATCGACTAAATTAAAAATAAAACGCCAAATTAAAAAAAAAAACACAGTTGGAAAAAATCGCTTAAAACAGGATTTTTTTTTTTTTCAAAAATTCCCAATATTAAAAAAAAAAAAATCAACAAAACTGGAAAAAATTGAAATTCATTATCAAAGTTAAAAACATCTCTACAATTATAAAAAAAATTTGGAAAATAAAGCAAAAACATAAAAAAATCGTTGATATTTGAAAAAAAATCGCTAAAATTAAAAAAAACAACAAAGTTAAAAAAATGAGTTACAATTTAAATATAAATAGAACGCCTTGTGCGCCCCGGTAGGCTAGTTGGTAGCGTGCTGGCTTATCAGTTCGGGGGTCGTGGGTTCGATTCCCACCAGAGGCACTGGTCTGTTTTCGCTACAACGCGCCGAAGGCAATAGTAGCTAGTGCTCGGTTAGGGTAATAGGATATAATTTGTAATTAAATGATTATTAATTAATAAAATAAAATAAAATAAAATAAATAAAAATAGAACGCCATATATCTCGAACACATTTTAAATTTTGTAATTTTTTATCAATTTTTTTTTATTTTGGTGTTTTTTATTAAATTTTTGTGGCTATTTTTAATTTTTGGCGACTTTTTTTCCATTTCAGCGATTTATTTCAGTTTGGCGATTTTTTTTTTTCAATTTGGTGATTTTTTAAACTTTAGCTTTTTTTTAATTTTAGAATTTTTTTAATTTTTGACGTTTTTTTTTTTAAATTTTGATGATTTTTTTAAATTTTGGCATTTTTGTTCTTTATTATGAAAGCTTGAAATTTTGAGTGCACCAAATTCATTTTCAATTGAACATTTAGTACATATTATTAAACTTTTAATTGCAAGTAAGTTTTTTGTAAATTTTTTTGACATTTATTTTTTCTGTATGCAGTGGAACATTTATTCTCAAGCCAAACAATATATGGCAATCATCAACAAACCAATCAAAAATAGGTAGTTACGGATGGTTTGTAAAGTCTAATTTACTCTAAATAAATACAATTAACTTGGTATTGCATAAGGACTCAAATTACACTCATAAATGAGTATTTCTGGTTTTCTTAGACATCATTAGTTCAAAAAACGCATTTTCTAAATTTTTATATTTTTTAGTTGGTTTCATTTTTACACCATATTATTCATATCTGTATTTTGCATCTTACAATATGAACAATAAGAAACTAAATGTTGCTGTTAAACAACAGCAACCAAAATCACTTCAAAAATATAAAGTATAAATAAAGTTGCCGGAAAATTACAAAATAAAAACACCGTACCTAGAAGCACAAACTGTCTCATTTCAAAGACATACAAATTCACTACACCATTTTCAATTGTATCTCAGAAGTTATCAATTGTATTTCAGAAATTATCAATTGTTTTTCAGAAATTACAAATTGTATTTCAGAAATTATCAATTGTATTTTAGAACTAATTAAAAGTTTTTCATTAATATTTCTATGGCAAGTGGGTACACAGGCCACATTTTAAACATTTAGTTTTGTATGCATATTTCTGATTCTTTATGCTTAAAGTGAAGGGAAATGCAAAAACAACTGTGCAAAAATGTGGTCTTTATACCCATATTCGAGCCCAGTCTTCAATTTTTAATTTCTGGAACACAATTGACAATTTCTGAAATACAATTAACAATTTCTGAAATACAATTGATAATTTTTGAATTACAATTGATAATATCTAAAATACGACTGGTAATTTCTGAAAAAAATTTGATAATTTCTGAAGTACAATTGATCATTTTTGAAATACAATTGTTAAATCGGAAATACAATTGATAAAACTGAAGTACAATTAATAATTTCTGAAATACAATTGTTAAATATAATATACTATTGAAGGGCTTATTGTAAAAACATGATAAGCTATTTTGTTGTTTCATGAATTGTCTCTGTTTTCTAGACATCCATTGATTAATATTTGATTGAAATCTTGTTTAATTAATTATTACAAGTGCATAGTGTATAAATGTCCTGCGAAAGTTATATTTTTTATATTCTTTCAACATATTAAAGGCGAAAACAAATTAAAAATAAAATGTGGCTTATCAAGTTTTTACAATAAGCCCTACAATTGATAATTTCAGAAATACAATTGATAAATCTGAAATACAATTGATAACTTCTGAAATACAATTGGAAATTGTGTATTTGAGAACTTTAAAGGCAAGGCACAGGCAATTTTTTTTTATTATTGTAAAATTTTCAGTACTTAAATTATAAGTAAGTACGTACAATGTACATACTAATACTTACTTTTAAGTTTAAGTTCAGGCATCAAGCTGTGTTGTATGTCAGTGTTGACGACAGCAATTGCTAGACACGCAGCCTTAAAGCATGCAGTAAAATCCCTAAATCTAAGGCAACTTAGAAAAACAGACTATTGCGAGATAAAAAATACTTTTTTTGTACAAGATACAAACACGCTAGTTTGTATCGGTATATAAAAAAAGAGAAATATGTTTAACGAGTTATTAAAATAAATTTTTTTTCTTTTTTTCCGTAAACATGTTTTTTGACATAAACTGTTATGCTTTGTTGACACAGTTAAAGAGCCGGAAAAAATCAAATACAAATTTGTGGATTTTTTAACTAAATTAAAATCAGAATTATTTTTATTTAAAAATGGTCCATAAGTTCAAACGGGAACGTATATGAATATATATGAGAATATATGGGGTTGTCATATGTGGTTATAGCTAACCATATGTACCATATATAGTTCAATATAAGAGCATATATGATCTCCCATTTTACCATATATGTTTAAATCCGAAATTCGGGAGTATCGTATGTGATAATATATTCAGATATGTTATCATATATGCTAACGTATATGGACACATAGTAAATCAGAACATATATAGACACATATTAAATCATATATGGTCATATAATGAACAGTATTTGGTCAACTATAACAATATATGATCATATACAAGCAAATCTATAATCATATATTTTCATATATGATCTCATTTTTACTTACTTCGTAGTAATTTTTATTTTTATGAAAAACAAAAAAAAAAGCACTTTATCTAATTTAATTGATTTACATAACAAAGTAATAGATTCAGTTAACAAAGTTATTGATTATATCAACAAATTAATCAAAGCAAAAACTTAAAAAAAACATTAATTGATTTAATTCAGTATTTGACTAATTGTAAATGGATTCAATTAAAACTTTAATTAAACGTCAATTGATTCAATTAAAAATGTTAATTGATTTAATTATAAGATTAACAAGTGTGATATAAATTGATTCAATTAATTATATACTCATTTTTGGTAGCAATTTTAAAATCCGTGATTTGTACCAATAAAATTAATTTGTTTATTAAATCAATTACAACAGGCGTAATTTTCAGACAAATCGAAAAAATTATTAACCAAATTATAGATTTATTGACAATTTTCTAATTTGAGGATTTATTCTCAACAACTCGTCATTGTTGTTTTAAAGGACAAATGAAAAACTGGAATTTCATCGCCATCAGAGCATTACAGGGTTAACTATAAAATGTTGTCTATGAAAAATTTTTAATAGGCTGTTTATATAAATTGCAAAAATATTTAATGCATATTTTTGTTGTTTTTTGTTCTAAGCAATAAATACACCCAGACAATTAGGGTCTTACTAAAAGTTTTTATACGTCTATAAAAAAACATTTTGTATGTAGTTTTTTGATTTATACAAAAAATAAACTCTAAATTAAAGGGTTGTTTAAGACCTTTTATATGTACAAGCATAAACTTTAAAGAAAGTAAAAAAGTGATTACTAAAGAATGTCTAAAACAAACAACATACATATTATAACAACATAATTTCACATACTCATGCACTACCGCGCACAGTGTAACATTGGTGATCAAAAATAGTAAAAGTGTTAGAAACATAAAAGCGGTTGATAATATTCTAACATAAATGTGTCTGAGAAGTAAAAACCTATAAAATAAAATGCTTTAAAGCATCAAAATTTATTATTGATAAATTTTTGTAGCATAACCTCAATATTTTATTTGTACTCGCCCAAGTTATTTAAGGTATTTTCCAACTATGATATTCTATCATTGCAGTTTTGCCTAAGTTTTCATTAAGCTACTTTTTTTAATTGCTTACACTCGCCCCACTGTTCACCGTAAGTAAACTAACAACGCGACGAAAAAAGTTTATATATAATTATATATAATTACATATGAGGCCATATGTAACGATATACATTTAAATCTCATAATTAGTTTTACGAACATTTTCAATACAGCGCTATATATCATCATATGTCGTTATATCTCATTTTATATATAAGTTAATTTATTTTTCTATCACCATATATACTTGATATACCTAAATATGTTATTATATATACTTCCATATATAAATATATATAAGTATATATGATACAATAAGACCAAATAAATTCTATCACTTTTATATATAATAATACATGGCATCACATATAATTCTATATAGATACATGTGTTAAAATGAAAAGGAAAAATTCTATCTATTTTATATATAATTATATATAACCATATGTGCTAAAAATTAACACAACCAGATCTATCACATTTTTATATAATTATCAGAAAAAATAAAAAGCAAAAAAAAAATATTGTAAAAAAAAATAAAATTAAAAAACTACACTTAAAAACAAAAGTTCAAATTTAATAGAATCAATAATATTTCATGATTATGAAGAGAACTTTAAGCCAGAAAATCTTAAAAAAAAACTGTGAAAAGCCCAAAAATTGTAAGAAACAGCTATTTTAATGCTCAATGTCAGAAAATTCAAATAAAGCAAAAAGTCTTAAAAAAGTAAAAAAGCTAATTTAAATTCTTTGATAATTATATATAAACATATATAGCAGAACCAAGAAAAAAATTCTATCACTTTTACATAAATTGTGTATCTCATTAAATATTAGTCAAATTGAAATCACGTCTAATTTTCCAATCCATTGATTTATATTTAAATTTTCATTATTATTTGGAATGGGAAGTATGCGGATTCGCAAAGGATTTTATGAAATTATATCAAATTATATATAACTTGATCAAATTAGATAGGCCCATTTTTCGGATCAAATTATATTAGACGACATCCCATGGTATCTCATGAGATAAGTTTATGTATACCATTTTCCGGATCAGCTATGATATGATGTGATAATGAATTATATATATGACTGTATATGGTTATATATACCTATATCGGAACTTTTTTCATCGGGAATTTTCTTTGTTTCTAAAATATGCTATCATTTTAAAGGCAAACAAGTTCAAGAAACTTTTCCTTAGCAAAACTTATACACACTCATACAAATAAACAAAATAAGAAATTAAACCCTTTTATAAAACTAAATCGTGTATGTATCGTAAAGTGGTAACCACCATATGACTATGTTTCTTTTATAGATGTTATAAAAAAAAAACGTTTTTGAAAAAAACCTCAACGTATATGTTTAAATAAATTTTCAAATTATTTTAATTTTTGTGTTAACAACCAGGGGTGGAATAATGTTAACAAAATATTACACCATAAACAATTGAATTTTGAACAAAATGCTTCCAACAAAAAGTTTATTGTTTACGTACAAACATATGATCAAACCGGCCTCTCGGTTTGATCCCCGGTCACGACACACACTTTGTAGCAAAGAAGTTTTTTATATAGAGACAATTTAAAATACTTCAATCAGTTGACACTTAAACTAATCACAGGCCCCTTTTTACCGGTAAAATAAAAAGATTTTCTTATTCCTGCAAACTCTTTAGTAATTAATTCCAATTCCACCCAAATATATATTTTTGGAATTAAGCATGGAAGGCACCGTCATGTTAATTTCTGAACCCGCTTTGAATTGGAAATGGTGTAATATACAAAACTTTCTTTTGATTTCAAAGAAAATTTCTTTAAAATTCATTTACATCGTAGTGATATTTACTTCATACATGGAACTAATTAATCGAACTCAATAAATATAAAAAAATCTCGGGGAAATTAATGTAAATACATAAAATTCAAAAATTTTTGAAAACATTGCCATACCGATTCGTATAGACACAAATAGGCAAATATCTATCAAATTCATGAAAATCAACATGGCTGATATGCATTTCTCACCAAAATCGATAAATGCAATAAATATCGATACATATTGATAATAAATCATGAATATCGAAATAACTGACAAATGTGCATAAATATTTTTTTTCAATATCTTTCACACAACAAAAGTTATGGCCTTTTGAATGATGTCCCAACACCTTATCTTTCTATATTTCAAAGCTTCAGGGCTGCCACAGTTTTCAAAATAAAAAAAATCGGTTTAGGAATATGCGTTCACTAGTAAATATACATCATAAAATTTTATCGAAATCGAAGGTCGTCCAAACATTAGTTGTTTGAATAAATGAAAATGTTCCACAGAAATAAACCTGTAAAAATAGCAGAAAAAAACTACTAAAAATTAGTTAAAAATTATATTACAGAAAGAACTACTAAATTAAGAGATTTTTTTGCTAAATATTAATAAAATAAGAACAGAAAAAATAAATCTGTTAACTTTACAAAATTTTAGTTACATTCGATGTTAATTGAAAATATCAGTTCACTCTGTAAAATTAGCAAAAACTATTACTAAATATTTGTAGACTCAAAATAGCAAATAAAAACTGTAATATTAACAAAATTTTTGCTATATTTACCTCAAATTTAGTAGAATGCAAACAACATTTTATTTTGCTAAAATCAACAGAAATTTTTGGTAAAAAAATTGTAGATAGCTGATTTCATAAAGGGCAGAATTTTATTTGCATTAAAAGAGAACTAAAAATACTTTAAAACTTTCACATTTGTAATGATTTTTTGTCTACTTATATTTAGTAAATCTTTTTGCTGATTTTAGCATATTATTTTGTTACTTTCAATTAACTAAAATTTTGATCAAATATAACCAAATGTTTGTAAATTCAACAGATTTAGTTTTGCTATTTTTATATTACTTATATTTAGTAATTTTAGCAGTTTTTTCTGCAAACCAATTTTTAACTAATTTCTAGTAGCTTTTTTGTTATTTTTACAGGCTTATTTTTATGACTTTTTAGTCTAATTAAAAAATTGCCATTTTTAAGGTACAAAGTGGTCTATGAGCTAATTAGGTTGCCTAGACATGTTCAGATCATCTTGATATGTTCACAAAAGTTGTTAAACTTTACAGTGGCGGGAATTTTTCCAAATCTTGTTAGTGAAAAATTAAGAGTCCTTGTAAGTTAGGCTAAAAAAGTGAAAAATAAATAATTTCTTCATACGCTTTTTCAAAATAAGTGCAAGAAATAAAATTTTTTTTTTCACATACAATGTTAATAAAATTTGTTCAACGGATTTTTAGCCGCATTATTGCCAAATATAATTAAGCGGTAACATCAAATCTGAAGTAGCTGTTGGGCAAAACTTATTACACATTTTTTTGAAGGACCCTCTGATTTTCAGAATCTTTGGAGGCCCATAAAAGAAAATTGGTCACCAAACTCGGCAAACCGAGTATACTACCTTTTGGTAGTAGAATCGAACCTTTACTGACAAGTCCGTGTGTTTTTCAAAAAGTCTTTATTTGTTGCATAGGTTAATAAGAATTAGCCATTTGAAAATAACGCAGAAAAATATATTGATTAAACAATGAGCTAAACATTTGTTTTAAGTATTTTTGTTCCCCACAAATTTTTTTCCACAAAAATTTTTCGCCATAAGTTTTCCACTAGTTTGTTATGATTTTTATTATGCAAAAAAAAATATTTTCTTCGAACTCTTGGCGCAATTCACAACCTATCCACCCGTGTCTACTCAGATTTACCATTCCCCCCTATTAGTGATACGAATTGTCAAATTATTGTAAATTCTCTTTTGAAACTGACATATCTTATCATTAATACTGGGAAATAGTAGATTTGGGTGGACAGGGGTGGATAGCGTGTGAATTGCCCATTAATGAATGAAAATGAAAATTGAAAATTAAAAATTATTCAAGTTTAAGGCCATTAGTTTACTCTTTTTTTCATCATTAGGATATTGTATTAACAAATAATCCCTGAATCTTTTGTTCGTTAAAGTTTTTACGTGATATTTTTTTTTATCTTTGAATAATTTTATCTTTGAATTTGTTTTGAAAAATATATTTTTTTTATATTTCAGTGGATAGAGAGTGCAAAAAGTTCAGCACAGTCGACTTTTGCATGACATATTTGTATATTTTTTTATTGCGCAATTTTTTCCGCGAATTTTTTCCTTTTGCCTTAAATTTGTTTTCAAAAACGATGTGTCTTATCTTATCTGACCGTCTTAAATTTCGGTTTTTAAGATTCGGGAAATACAACTAATTTGACACAACCGTCTTAAATTACGGTTTATGAGATTCTGAAAATATTATTAATTTAAGCCCATTTCTCTCTTCGATGCTTAGTTTTGGAGGTAAGTGTTCTCTTCTTGGAGATTTTGTAAAGAAACTTTCAATGGTAATGAAAATTTCCCAAGTATGATTTATTTAATGATTTTATTTAATCAATCCCTTAAGAAGGGTTGTCATAGTTTAAAGTTTTATATTATTTATGGCTGCAAGCTATTGGTCATTAAGTGAATATCAACTGCATTAAGTGGGGTCACTTTAAATTTTATAGTTGTAAAATTGTTGTTGTTAATGTGGTTGAATGTAAATTTAATTCATCCTTTTGGGCAAAAGGTTATGAAATTATATTCAAAATTATACAAGCATATGATAATTTAAGATAATTTTGTTTGATCTTTGTGCTGATTTTTTTCATAAGAACATTAATACAATATAATTTTATGATTAAAAACATGTGGTTAATTTTGAATAGTTTATTCCAACATATATTTATTTAGGTCATTTACGTTATTTATTTGAAATATAAAAAATTGTACAATATTATAGGAAAACTGTCTTAATAAAATTTTCGGTATTTGGTTTAAAATTATAAATTTGAAAACCTCGTTATACACAGGTAATAATACATGCATTTAAATTCCAAAAATAAAATTAAAAAATTAAAAATTTTTGCATATTTTACAAAAGTTTTGATTATTTTGACAATAATTTCGTATTTTTACACATGGTTTTTTATGGGTGTCATTTTAATTATCAATGAATTTGAAGTCACTTATCTTTTGACACATTTAAGCAACTTTAATTTAAGTCCTTTGCTATAAATTAAATATAAAATTACATCAATGACAATAATCCATGCATAAAAATACAAAAAAATCTCAAAATAACAAAAGCTTTTGTAAAATAAACGTAATTTCGTTCATTTTACAACAAGTTTTCGTTGTGTTGATTTTCGTATTTTTATGCATAATTTAATTTTTAAGAGTGCACTAAAAGAATTCCATTTCGATATAAAACATAAAATCAATTTGATTAAAATTGTTCCGTAATATTGCATACAAATTGAATTATATATAGAAAACAATCATAAAACCTTTACAAAAACCACAATAACAAAAAAATAAACAAATAAAATAATTTCAAAAGCTGATTACATTTTCCACTTAAGTTACTCATTTATTATGGATTTTTATAAAAAAAAAAAATGAAATAAACGAAAATTTTCATCATCAACATCTATTATTACCAAACAACGATAAATACAAAAGAAATACCTTCCACTTTTTTTTACCCATACAAGATATGATATAAAGGTCTATTACATATTCATTATGGCTTATACAGCAACACCAACACACACACACCCATTCAAATACTTATACAAAAAATAAATTATGTTAAGAAAATTTTATTGAGAATTGTCCTGTATGAATAAGTAGGCAAAGTATTAGTTATTTTTTTTTTTGTATAACCTTTTATATAAACGCACTTTTACTTTTCTATACTGATGACAATTTTTTTGGAAATTCCCTTAAGGGAACAAATCCGATAAAGTATAATGTTATAAACGTAAGAAAACGTAAAATTAAATAGCTCAAAATGTATGTAATTTGGCAGAAATCCAAACAAAAGAAGATACGTTGAAGAAAGGACTTTTATGTGAAAATTGCAAATCTTTTTTAACTTTAACTCAATTTATATTGTTAGTTATATGAAAAAAAAAGAACGACCCTTTTTAAACAACGATATTTTTAAAAAATAAAAGACAATCAAGTAACCAGACAACGAAATAAGGATTTATAATAATCATCGTCCTCATCGCCCCTTTTTTGGGCTATACACGCACCCATATGAGTTTTAGGATGTCCCTTAAAAAAACGATTTGCTGATGGAATAACCATTTTTTTTTTGAAAAAAGGTATTCAAAATGTAAAGAAACTAAATTTTTAATTTAATTTGATCATTTAATATACTCGAAATTATTTAGATATGGAATTCTGGACTTCGTCGCATATCATTCATATTAGTCTGGAATTGAATATGGCTCACAAATTTTATAAAAATGCAAAACCGTGTTTTAAAGATTTTTAAAATTTCCAATTTTGAGATAATTTTTTCAATGTATGCAATAAATTGAAAAAAATTATAATTCGTGTTTTGGCGTAGAGCGACTTTTCAGGACATTTTATGAAAGCTGATTATTTTGAAAAGGTTCACTCAGGGTACTTCTGCTTTAAAAATATGTAGTTGTTCGGGTTGTAATACAGTTTCTTTATTTTTAATGTAAATGTCAGTCATTTCAAATGACTGTTTTATGATTTTACATTCATTTTTTACAGTAGTTTTTTTGTTATTTAAAAAAATTAAAAAAAATAAATGTTTGTTTATTTTTTTACTACCATGTGGTTCATTTTTACTACAATTGTTAGTCATTTTTTGAACATTAAAAAGCAAATGACAATGTCAGTTGAATTTACTGTAATGTAAGTCGTTCTTTATGTAAGTGAAATTTCATTTGTTTTCAACTACATTTGCAGTGGTCTTTACCTACAAAGTATTCTAAGTGTTATACAGAAATTTAATATTTTCATCAAAGTTTGCATAATTTTCGAAATAATATCACCTTAATTTGACCAGACTATTATTATGTTTACTTTTATTTAAAAAATGTTTAACCCTTATTGGCCTGGGGCAAAAAACCCCATGTAATGTAATTTTAATTAGACAACGTGATTGCAAAGCTATTAAATTGATAAAACAAAAAATAATTTCCACTTGATAAAAATAATTATTTTATTTAATTTGATCCACATAACCCTATGTGTTCCCACTTTTGCTCAAAAACACCTACTTGGAAATTTACAGAATAATTTCTTTCAGATTTTTATGAAATTTTTACATGTGATAGTTGTCCTTAATAATACAAATCAGAACGAATTATTTGTCCAATTTTAGTTTTTCGTTCACAGTTGACTTTTTATGGAAATGACCATATGTGATAAAGGGTACTTAAGTAACGGACAAGCGCAATAATTTACTGTACCAATCTTACCGTTATGGGTTATAAAGATGGCGTCCTAAAGTTACAACAATAATTAACATTTTTAAAACTTTATAGAATCTATGAAACAGGTTTCATTAAAGACAATGTTTATGGAATGTTTGTAGAATTAATGAAAATTTTCATAAGTCCATAATTGCAATGAAATAATAAAGCCCTTTATAAAATATGTTTAACACTTGAGAAATAAATCTTAAAACTACAGTTTGAAATGAACGAAAAATAATGAAATTATGAAATTTTATGAAAACATAAAAAAAATCAAGTCTTTGAAATAATTTCGAAGATCTAAAGAAAATTTTCATTAAATTTATAAAGAGATAATTTACGAAATCGAATGAATTTTTTAATATTAATAAAATTGCTTGGACATAATGAAATTTTTCATTGAATCTACGAAAAAAATTCTATGAAATTGTTTCATTAATATCATCAAGGATAATTGTTTCAGTGTTAGCCAACCGTAACCATAGCCATAACGAATCAGCTGTGTACAGCCATAAAAGCGAAATCCCTATTTGAAATAGCTCGTAAACGGATCGGATTCGGTTACTACGACTAAAATTCGGTTATTACGAATTTCAGATGGTTGGCACAATTTAACATTAGTTTTCACAACGAACTTCGGTTAACTCAACTGAATTATAGATGCAACTCCCAAAATATTCAGAAATCTAAGGTAAATAACGTTGTACTAACTGAATTTATAAGTTGTTACCATTAATATACACTTTTCAATTCGGTTGGCACTTTATTTCTCTGTGTGTACGTAACATCTATGTGACAGTTGCAAAACAGCTGATTGATAAGTACACAGAAAAAATTATCAACCTAAAATATCTAATTAAATATTTGATTTGCTTTTAATTTGTTTCTAAACAAATATTTAATTGAATAAATTATTATTTTAGTTGACTTTTAAACATATAAATACATATTTTATTTTAGACGCAATTATCATATTATTTTTTCATACACTGTATGCATAAATAGAAAATTTTCAGTATAAAATACGTTTGAAGTTAACAAACAAAACAAGCAGACACACAAACAGACTCAGCATTGCAAAAAAAAAACACACATACCAACGTATAGATCATACACTTTTTTTGTGAGTATCATATTTTTTTTTGTAGAAGTTATTTATAACTTTTTTTCCTTATTAATTTTAATAAAAGGTTTAATTGATAGTATCATTGCCGTGATAGGTGCAAAATCAATTAAAATATTAATTGATTCAATAAATTTTTTAATTGAAACCCGTTTTTAGTTTTTTCTGTGTATGGCAAAGTTTGTTTTGTTTTGTTTACTTTTTTTTTTTTTTTTGTTTTTGTGAAAAACATATGCTACGTTTTTAAAGTTCTATAATTGCAGTTAATTTCAACGGTGCGTGTACGTTAAGGTGTACGTTTGGCTAACCCAGCTTTCATTCTCATTACTTCTACGTTTCTGGTAGCAAGTGCTTAAAACTTTTAATTAAATTCAAGTTATTTTGTGTTGATATTATTTTGGCCAGTTTTTCATAAATTCATTAATTTTTTTGAGCTAATAAGACCTAAAATATTCATGTAAATAAAAACTTAATTTTTGCTTACAGTTTTGTCCCGACGTTTCATCGATTATTTGTCGACTTCTTCTGGGGATTCGTAAATTTGCTTTTATTACATTAAAAAATTTTTAATAAATAATTTTACATTTAACATGTAACAAACAAGAAAAAAAACACGAATTTGACAATAAATTGATTAATTAATGGCTCAAGTTTACTGTGTAATTTAAATCGAGTTTATCACCTGACCAATATTTCACCTTTGTGTAGTAAAATATTGTGACTTCAAATTTTATATGTTTTACGTAGATGGCATCCTCAACTGATTACAGGAAGGAAAACGAACGACGATTTAAAACAAACCCACGTAAGTCACAAATAAAATGTCATATCTACTAATAATGCAGGCCAACAAAAATTGCGATTTAGATTATGCTTTTCTAACGGTTTGATGTGCGCTGAATCAGACTTCGTAATTTCTCCATCACATCATATTTTTGATAAATCTTTACCAAAAGTTTTAATAAACCAAGGTTTTCGCCAAGGTTTCATATTAAAAAAGTTTTATCAAAAGCGTCCGGCGCGATTCACAGAGATTTGCGTTTTTATAAAAGATGAAAAACTCAACGTCTATTGTTCTATTGTTTGCATGTATTTTAGTATTTTAGTATTTTAGTTCGATTGTTTTTTTATTTTTACCAAATTTGTAGTTTTAACATTCTGCACAAAAATATAAAGAAGTAAACAAAAAAAAAAATATGTTTGCCCTTGCCTTTTTCACCTCATTGAACATTTGTGACTATGAAAATATCACATTCAAATGTAATCAAAATCTGAACTAAGTCACTTTGTAAATTTCCTAGTGGGTATTTTTTGATCAAAAGTGGAAACATTAACCCTATATGTATCACATTGCATAAAATAATTATTTGTGTCAAGTGCAATTTTTATATTTTATAAATTTAAAAGCTTTACACTCTTGTAGTCATAATACAAATTACGTTTTATGGGCTTTTTTGTTCCCAGTCCACTAACGGTAAACGATTTTTTAAATAAAAGTAATTAAAGGTTTCTTAAATCATAATCTAATCAAATTTAAGTGATACATTTCCAAAAATTATACAAACTTTGATGAAAACATTCAAATTTTTTCAATCTTTGACAAAATAATCAATTTAAAATGTAATGGCAAGGAGTAGCTCCTCACACAAACACAAATTTAAAATTTTGTCAATTAATTTATTTTTTCTTTAGTTACAACTATTATGTTATAAAATTAGCAATAGACATTTCCAAATAAGACGTTGTAAAAACCTTTAAAATTAATTAAAAAAACATGTTTTTGCATTTTTATACAGGCTGAAGTGGGTTAACCCATTTTGAGCCGCTGTTCGACTAGTCGAACAGCAAAATTCTCTTTATTCACCTCTATTTTTTATGTGATTTAGTGTTCCCGACACACAAAAAAGTGATACCATATTAAAGGAAATTTAATTCTCTTTCAAAAAAAAGTATATAAAAATTATCCGCCGCCCCCCTGCTCCGCTCCAGGGGGTGGTTGAAAAATACCTTGCATATAGACACTTTTTGTTTGGGTGAAATGGAAAATATATATAAATTTTAATTTTATAAAAGTACTTTATTATTGTTCGCAAAGGTCGAAAATAGTCGATCAGTAAGTTCTTCCCGAGTTTTAGAATCCCCAGGTATATTTAGAGACGCGCCAAGTTCACTGTTCGACTAGTCGAACATTGGCCGTAGGCCACAACTTTATTATTGTGTTTTGTCGTTGAACGTTTTATGCAGAAAAAAAAAATTCTTTGAATTTCGAATTTTTGAACATGCATTTCCACGAAATTTGTTTGTTACAAGCATCATAGCTTATTTTGGACGTCACAGCTGTAAGATGTACTTAAAAAACAAGCCAAAAAAATTTGGCTACAAGACTTGGTGCATGGCTGCTTCTACTGGATATGTCTTCAACATGATGTCGTACGGTGGAGCTAGTGACAAATACGATAAAAATATAGGCCTGGGCGCTTCTGTGGTCATGGATATGGCTTGTTAATTGGAACGTCGTTCCCGATATCAACTTTATTTCGATAACTTCTCATTATTTGATGTGTTTATTGGCTGATACACTCAGGGAACTTCTGCTTTAAAAATATGTAGTTGTTTGGGCTGTAATACAGATTCATTATTTTTAATGTAAATGTAAGTCATTTGTAGAACAAATAAAATTTTTAACTAACCTTGTAGTTCATTTAAAAAAAAACAACTTACATCAAATGACTGTTTTACGATTTTACATTCATTTTTTACAGTTGTTTTTTGTTATTTAAAAAAATAAAATAAATAAATATTTGTTTATTTTTTACTACCATGTGGTTCATTTTTACTACAATTGTTAGTCATTTTTTGAACATAAAAAAACAAATGACAATGTTAGTTGAATTTAATGAAATGTAAGTCGTCCTTTCTTTAAATGAAATTTCATTTGTTTTTGACTACAATTGCTGTCGTCTTTACCATAATAATATGCTAAGTGTAAACGTATATGCGCTACCGGGACTGTGCGGAGTAATCGCTTAGGACAGCCTGCACCAGATTTGAAGACGGGCAAAGCATTGCCTAAAGGTAATTATATTTATACATATTGGTTATGCTATTATTTTTATATATATTTTTTTAGGTGAAATCGATTCAAAGTTTGATAAGATTAATAAGTTTGTATGTTGTCGTTGGCAAGATAAGCGTGAGGTAACATTACTATCAAACTTCACCGGAGTTTACCCACTTACATCAACCACACGAAGACAACGACAACGAGAAGGCCAACCTGGTGAAATCATTGTGCAGCAGCCCAATATAATCCGAAACTATAACAGTTTCATGGGCGGTGTCGATCTTCATGATAATGCTGTTGCCAATTACCGTGTTTCGATTCGTTCAAAGAAGTGGTGGTGGCCACTTTGGTTGGCCGTTCTAGAGGCATCTGTTGTGAATGATTGGAAGTTAAATTGTTTAGTAAATAAGAAGCTTGTTCGTAAATATAATTCACAGCTGCCATTTCGGGTCGACCTGGCCACAAACTTGTTACTAACGCCTGACGAAAACAACGACGAAGATATTGCGGAGGATGGCATTACTAAATATACATCATATACAATTCGCCCGCACCCTCGTGTGGCAGGTCATCACCAAGTCATAACACAACCTGAAAAACATGCCAGGCGTTGCAATGTTTGTCATAAGCCTACACAGAGAATGTGCCCTAAGTGCCAAGTCCATTTGCACGAAAATAAGTGTTTTGCTGCTTACCATAAATGGGAGCAAAATAATGAAAATTACAAAAAGTACATTTAATTACAATATATATAATAAATATTTAAAAAAATAAACATTACAATCGTGTTTTTGTTTCACATGTGATTGTTTTGTCGATACCTGGAAATTATTTTTGTATGGTAGTATAAATTTTGTTTGTCGCCTACGGCCGTTGTTCGACTAGTCGAACAGTCGTTTCTGGGGAAACGGTTGGAGATACAAAACTTCTGACAACGGTTTTGTATGGTAATTGGGGCCTAATTAGACCAAAAAAGTACTTTTTAGTTTACATTTCGAACATTTTTGCATTCCGGCCCAAAATAGGTTAAAGATATCCGATGAAGTCAGAATTCCACACATGCATAATGTTAAATTAATTTTAAATAAATAAATGCAATTTTTCAATAAAAATGTTTTCTTCTTCTTCTTCCTGTAAAGAGACTAACTAAAATAAAAAATTTAAATTTTCCAAATTTCGATTTTTGTGGAATTTTTAACAAAAATACACTTTTTTCAAAAGTTTCCCAAAACAAGATAGATTTCTTTCTGGGGGTCTAATTAAAGGGACAGCCTAATAAATATACACAATAGCAAATTTAAGAAAATCTGTTAGCGGTTAAATATCCAAAAGTTTCTTTTGCAGCAGTTTTAAAAATATTAAGCTAATTTCGATCGAGCTTTAAATCTTTTGTCTTATATATTCTTCCAGATTTACTCTAAACTTCACAAAGCCTAGATTAGTATTTTAAATAATTTATAAGTATAAGTAACAAAATTTGTTTGATGGTGATACCCGTCATAAGTACAAGCTATATAATCTCATTTCCATTTTGTATCATATTATATACGATAAATTCTTGCAATGACATCCAGTAGCGGCATTTAAGCCGGTCGACTGGCGTTACAATTACTTTCAACACACACAGATAGATACCAAGAAATGAAAACTCACATTTAAACACAGCATTAAAAGACTCGGAAGCACAAAATTCATATAGGTTAATATCCGGTGCATGTGGATTAGTATAATACTAACACATACATATCCATAAGGAGCAAGTGTAGGTATTTGTATGAATTGAGACATAACCTACAACATATAAGACTTACATGCGTATATAATTCCGGTATTGTATGTGTCCTTCTTACCTTATAAATACATTTTCCATTAAACGAATGGCACATATCCCATTTGCATTGGTAGTTAAGCATAAAACCAATCGAAAATAAAGTCAAATGTATCCCTTTTCTATGTTTGCTAAATACAAGTTTTCAAGCCTTGTACTCATAGCCAAGCCAACGAAGACAATCATGAAATACTTATAAAGCGTTAGGGTAAAAAAAATCTAAAATTAAGTTCTATTTGCACGCACAAAAGGATTGTCTTTAATGAAAATTGCGTGGTTGTTTGAAATGTCAAAGCAATTCTTTAAGGACTTTGTTTTAAACATATGTATATTCAAAACGTTGACTTAAAGAGTGTACTTTTATATGCCTACCTTTAAAAGCATAAGCCCTATAGGAAAGTATTTAAATATTGAAAACACTTACGACATAATACCATTTTCATTAAACAGATTTTCGGTGTCATTTCATTACCAGGGCAGCGACTTTCATGGAAATGCATGTTTCTAGTCAGTAGACTAAAATCGACTTTGATCAAAAAATTTTCCGATTCAAAGAATTTTCACGAAAAGATACCGATTTGTTATTGCATATTTTTGCATATTTTGTTATAAATGCATAATTTTGCATATTTTGCTATAAACACATATTTTAATGCATATTTCGGCATTTTTTTTTTTTTGCGTATTTTGCATATTTTCAATTTAATTGCATATTTTTGCCGATTTTGTAAAAATCTAAACTATGATTTAGTTCAAAATAGACAAAAGAAAGCATTTGTAACCCTTAACATAGCTATTAGTTGTCATTTGTTAGACATTTAATTCATTTTGGTTTCAAAATATATCGATTGTATCGTATGTATCTCGACAAATATATTGATTTTTAAAAATCTTCAAATTTTAGTGCATATTTTCTTTAATTTAATTTAAATTTTTTGATTTTTATCGCATATTTTTTGTTTTTTAGTGCATATTTTAATTAAGTGCAATATTTTCGAAAGTCGCTGGGTCATTTATTACCAGCCAACAAGGAAAATACATAGTGTGAACCCGCAGATTCTAATGAAGCAATTATATGTTGCAACTGACAAAAAATCATTAGAAACCTAGTTTTTTACTTACGAATTTATGTTTTTTAACATATTTCTCATAAAAAGAATCATTATAAGAAATTGGGTATCAAATGAAAGGTATTTTTAAGACGCCTCCACGGATCATGACCGATTATTTTTGTCTGGGTTTTGAGCTTATCGATTTTCGCAATCGTTCGGCCTTGAGACGACTTTTCCTGAAGAGCTTTTACACACCTTAGTTTTAGTATTTTAAATAAATAGCAACCCTGAATCCACAACATAGGCAATACGAGTATTAAGTTTTTTGTTTTCTTGAGTTAATACTGAGAATTGTCCTAAATGCAATTACAGAAATTGTGACTTTTTTATTTTGTACAAATAAATATTAATTTCGTTAATTTCATAGATGTTTTCATACAAAAACGATGTAATTTTTGACCCGTCTTTTAAACACCTAAGCCTGTGATTACATATTAAAAAAAAACTACGGGTTTAATAATTGCTCTCCCTCTACATCATATCAATTACTATTAAAATCTGAGGATTCACCACTGCGTAGTTTCCTTATAAGTGATAATATAATAGGAATTCACAGCTTTTCCGAAATCTATTATATCATATGTCGCCTTTACCATGACTGCACTCATAATATTCCATTAATAAAAATACGAAATTATTGTCAAAATAACAAAAACTTTCGTAAAATTAACAAATTTTTAAAAGTGGAATTACCAACTAACGAGCACTGACAATTTTATTTTATCTTTGAAACATTTGATTACAGGCATTTTTAATACCTTTTAAAGTTTTTTTTTTATTCTACGAAATTGGCTTTATGTAAAGGGTCAATATTTTAGGAATTGACTAATTTAACTTTTTTAAATTATAAATACAATTTTTAAGTGTTTTTGCAAATTTTCGTTATTTCTGTACACTTTGCTACTTCGGATTTTTTGATTTATTAAATATTTTGAGTTCTGGTATATATTTTTTTATATGTACCAATTTAAAATTTATTAAATATTTATTTTAAACTTTCTGTGTACTGTTGAAGCGCTTTTTTAATTTTTGCTCTGTTTTTTATTTAAGGTTTTTGAATGGAGTGGAATGTATACATGAAGTTTTTTTTTGTCTATTTTGTAATTTTAGATTTTTTTTTTATTGCCTCGTATTTAAGTTCTGTATTTTCTAATGTTTAATTTTTATAATTAATCTAAAGCAGTTCGGTAAATTTGAATTTACATTATATGAATTTTGATTGTAGATTTTAATTTATATTTTAATTTTCTTTTGGTGTTTACACTTTAATTGTGTTTCTTTAATAAGCAATTTTAAATTCCAATTGACAAGCGAAATGGCTTTTCCTAAAGCCATTTTGGGTTGTAATTTTTGTTGAAGTTTTGCTATTTAAATAACAATTAGTTGACCGACCTTAAATGAACTATCAAGTGACCGGCTAATCGATGTCATATCACTGTATTTGAACTAACTGGTTTTTAGCATTTATTTTTGCATTTTTTTTCTTATTTATTGTGGTGAACACACATGCAAAAAATATAATTTTGCTGTTAGCCAGCCAACATGCTTAATGTATAAGCGTTTCCCAAGTAAGGCGAACATTCTTGCGATTTTTTTTTATATTCTTGTGTTTTTTTTATTTCTAAATCTGTTTTATGTATTTGCTTTTTTTTTAATTTTCCGTGAAAATAATATCGATTAGATAAAAAACGCTTAATACTTTTATTGCGAAATTTTTTTCCCCAATTTTTTTTTTGTTCTCTGACCTATTGCTTTTTATTTAATTTAAAACAAAATGTATGATAAACTGCATTAATTGATTGAAAATTTTCAATGGACATATTCCAGTGACACTTTATAAATCTAATGCAAAAATTTATTGGTATCATACAGATAATTCCGTCAGTGTACATGTTTTGTATGAAAGTAGTTAATGCAAAAGTGCGTTCTTTTGTGATTAAAAGATTCATTAAATAAAATATACAATATCATTTTGTTATGTTCAAGTATTCAACTTTTTTTTTTGGCTTTTTCTATTGCTCACAAAATATATAAATTCATTTAAATTTCCGACTCATTTCTGAAACATTTTTTGAATTTATAATTTTACTTTTCTTTTGTTTTTTATGATTCTTTTAAGAATTCATATTTCCGTCCAAGAAAGTAGACATTTTTGACAAAAATTACTTTGAGTCACTTGTCAACAAACGCTCAAAAAAATATTAATTTTTTGATGGGTTTTCTAACATTCTTTTATATTTGAAATAATAATCCAATTTTTGATTATTTCGAAGCTTTTGATGATTATCAATTATAAATAATAATGTTTATCATACTTCTGATTTACCCAAATCTTCATACTGGACCTTTTCGTCACTTATTTCTAAAAAACCAAGACAAAAACAAACAAAATCGAGCATATCACATGTCACTAAAGACTAAAAAAGGGTCGATCCTTTCTCATACTAAATTCTCAAAATAGCCCGAAATTATTTTTTCTACCAGTTTTTTTTTACCAAAATTATTTTATCTCTTAAGATTTTTTATTAATGTTTTTCCAAAACATTTGAACACTTTCATTTGAAAAAAGCAAAAAATTATAAACATTAATAACAAACAATTTCATTTTAACAAATAATTTAGATCTTCGGCAATAATTTAAAAATTACCATAATAAAGCTGTTAACAAGAAAACATAACTTTTAAACATTTATTTATTCCAAAAAATATTGTTAAAACCCTTTCGTTTATTTAACACCTACAAAAAAAACACAACTTTCAAACAGTTTTTAATGTGTGTGCAATAGAGTGAGCCGCAAAAAAAAATAGATTTTTTTTAAAAAACGTACTTTTTATGGTTTAATATATTGTTTTTAAAATATTGCCTTAAATAAATTTATTTTCTTGAAAAGAAATTTTAACAATCACAGAATAAAATTAGTAACATAAAATATGTAATGAAATATTTAATATAGAGCAATTCCATATGAAAACGATCAAAATTGGCAAATTTTTGGACGACCCCTCTCCGATTTTAAAATAATAGTCTCAATCGATTGCCGAGCAAAAAATAATGTACCTACATATTTTTTTTTTTTTTTATAGTGACTGGTTTAGTGGTGGTGTGCACCACTGTCATGTGACAAAATTGAAGAATTCTTCATAAGGGACCTCACTCGTTGCGATCGCTTTAGTAGTTTTTTTTTAAAACAACTTTCAATGAGGTCCCTTATGAAGAATTCTTCAATTTTGTCACATGACAGTGGTGCACACGACCACTAAACCAGTCACTATAAAAAAAAAAAAATATGTAGGTACATTATTTTTTGCTGGGCAATCGATTGAGACTATTTATTTTAAAATCGGAGAGGGGGTCGTCCAAAAGGTGATCGCTTTCATATGGAATTGCTCTATAAACAAAAATGTTTGTTTAAACAAATATTTAATTGAATCAAACTATTTGCATAATTATTTGAATTATAATTGATTTCTATCAACTTTTTAACTAAAACTTGATTTTAATTATTTTTGTAAACGAAAAATATTTCTAATTAATATAACTTACTTTCAATTATACTTTTAATAAAAACCATTAAATGTTAGTTTTTGAAAATGAACTCGGTACACACAAAAAATCCAGTTTTTTTAATCAATAATGAAAACAAATTGAAATCAATCACCAAATTAAAAAAAAGAAAACACAAACAAAAAAAAAAAGTCACCAAAAATTAACAAATCGCTAAATATAAAAAAAAAAATTACCAAAATTAAAAAACGCCAAAGTTTAAAAAATAGATAAAATTTAGAAAAAAAAACTACTAAATTATTAAAACTAAAAAAATATTCAAGATTAAAATAAAAAATTGCTTAAATTGAAAAAAATCATCAAAAGTTAACAAATCGCCAAAATTAAAAAAACGATAAAATTTAAAAAAAAAAATCGCTATATGTAACTATAAAAAACGCCGAAATTAAAAAAATTTAATAAATTTTAGCACATTTTTAATATTGGCGATTTTTTTGCAGTTTTAATTAAAGTTTTTCCTTAAAACTAACAAATATTTAATAAAAACTCGATTTTAGTTTTTTCTGTGTAAGTTCTAGTTTCGCTCTACTCTATGGTTTATATGTATTTTAAATATTATAAATTGGCTTTTGAGACCATTAGTATTAAAGCAAGAAGATATGTGGTAATAAAAAATATATACTTACACCTAACACTCGATTTACATGTAAAACATACGGATGCTCAATAACGAAAGCTCTCTTTTCTTTATTAAGAGGCTTTTTGTGAAGAAAAACCTTAAACATTTTATAATGTCTATATAGGCTTCAATGTATTTATAAATTTATGTATGGGTATGTGTAGGTTTGTAGAAATTTTATTATAATATTCACTTATTTATAAAAGCTTATATGCAAAAACATAAATCCCATTTAATATGAACAATGTAAAAATGTATGAAGGATTCTGTTTTTTTTTTTCATATATTTTATTATACAAATTTTAAGTGAATATCACATTTGTATGTTTGCTTATGTGTATACCCTGTCAGAAACTGCCAGTGGTACAAAATATGAAGCACTGTTATACCACTGGCTAACCGAGAGATTGTTAACAAACTACTGGCACAACACTTAAAGCGTTTCCGAAAATCTTTTCCCAGTGTTGTCCAGTCAGAAATTATCAACGGCACAAAAGTCTAACCACTGGTAAAGCATTTATTTAATAAAAATGTAACAATTATTCTTTAAAATGATGATGCTTTGTTTAAAAAAGTTTGTTTGTTTGTTTAAAAAAGTCGAAAGGTTCCGAGTTCGAGCCCGATTTCAGACAAACATTTTCTGTAATTTATTTTATATTTTTTAATATTGATTTTTTTTGTTTCTGAAAAAGCTCTTTCAATAAAAACTTTTTTTTTTTTTGTTTTTCAAACGTTGGCAACTTATTTCCAAACCTTATGCCAGTGCTGACATATTTGATCAGTCAACTGTTACACAGCAGTTATCATTTACTTACGTTTTAATCTATCAAGTATTATATGTCTCGTAAGCTCAGTGGTTAGAGCGTGACAATCAAATTATACATGAACTTTTTTAATTTTATTTTAGAAAACAAATTATAAGACCGACTATTTCTCAACATTTTGCCACCGTTGGTAATTTCGGTTCCCCAGTGCTTGTCCGACACTTTTTGAACAGACGCCCCTTTTGTCTAATAATGTTATAATTTTGGGATTGGGAAAGAACTTGTTGCCAGCACTTGTACCACTTGCTAAAGAGCCTTGCCATCGGTGGTCCTTTTGTCGTTTTCTTACTGGGCAGGTATATGTGAGTATAGGTAGTGTGGGTGAAGATGTTGGTATATATAGAAAGGCAAGTTTGGAAAGTCGGGAAGAATAATAAAACATATGTTAATATTATAACTTTCAACTCCAATGGTTTTAAATATATTTTTATTTGTTTCATTGTCGTTGAATATTGTTGCCGCTTGTTTTTGTATGTTTTTTATGGCAATTTTATTTTTTCCCTTTCAGTTTTTTTAACATATAAATTATGGTTAAATGCATTATTTTATATTTTTTCTTAACCCATTACTTGTTATTTATTTTTTTTTAATATTGAATACAATGGCATCTGAAGTAAATTGAGTTATTAAAAATCATATTAAAAAAAGTAAAGCTAAGAAATTTATATGATAAAAAACTTCTTAAAACCTGAAAAGAATTTTAAATCAAGTAATATTACCCTCTTTGTCTTTTTTATTATTTTAACAAAAATTTGGTTGAAATATACAATTTATTTATCCCCATATTTTTTCGTACATTTTCCACGTTTTATTTAAATAAAAAGAGGAAACAATCTTCCTAAGCAGATGATATAAAAACATACAGTGGGCTATCTAGAATTTTTAAAGAGATTTCTTGATCATTAAAATCAAAATTTAGCATTTTTGATATAACAAAGCTAAATGCGAGCAAATTATGCTAAAAATGAATGTTGATTTATTGCGAAACTAATTGTTCTAGTAACCAAAGAAAATTTCAAGGTAATATATTTTTCAGGCTTAAAATAGCGTGATTTTAAAAATAAAAAACAAATAACTTTTAGCCAGTTTTGGTAAAAACAAGTACTAACGCTCGCTTGTGTCCAAATTACAAATTTATTTCCAAACAAATAAAGGGTGTCCCAAGAAGAACGAAATTTTTAAATCTGGCAATATTCGAAGTGTCATTGTTTGACATTTGAACAATTGTTATTGTTTGCTAGTAGAAGGTACGAGGTTAGTAAAAATGGAGCGCTACATGAATGAACAACGCATTCTCATTGTGAAATTGTTTTACCAAAATGGTGAACGTTTTGCGGCTACAGTTCGCAAATTGCGATCAATTTGGGGTCACAATAATGCTCCAAAAGAGTCAACTGTAAAGAGATTAATGGATAAATTTGCCGAAACTGGGTCTGTCAGTGATGTAAAGACAACAACGCGCCATCGACCAGGTCGATCGACCGAAAATGTCGCAGCTGTAAGTGATGATGTCGCTCAAAATCCATCCACCTCAATTCGACACCGAGCTCAGCAAATTGGTGTCTCCAAATCCACTTTGCAGCGAATTTTGACGAAAGATTTCCATCTACATGCATACAAAGTTCAATTGACTCAGGAACTGAAGCCAGCTGACCATGGACAGCGAAGGGAGTTCGTTAATTGGGTATTGGAGAGACAACATGAAAATGCTGATTTTGCCGATAAAATCATCTTCAGTGACGAGGCCCATTTTCATCTTGATGGCTTCGTCAATAGGCAGAATTGTCGCATTTGGGGTGAGGAAAATCCTCGAGTGATTCACGAGAAGCAAATGCATCCTCAACGTGTCACTGTGTGGTGTGGTTTTTGGGCTGGAGGAATCATTGGACATTTTTTTTATGAAAATCAGGCAGGTCAAGCGCAAACAGTCAATGGTGTTCGGTATCGTGAAATGATAACCAGTTTTTTCTTGCCAAGAATTGAAGAAATGAATGTGGAGGGCATGTGGTTCCAACAAGACGGCGCCACATGTCATACAGCCAGAGAAACAATTCAATTGCTGCATCAGTCATTTCCCGGTCGTGTTATTTCGCGTTTTGGAGATCAGAATTGGCCGCCTAGATCGTGCGATTTAACACCACTAGATTTTTTTCTTTGGGGTTTTTTGAAGTCGATGGTTTACGCGAATAAGCCGACGACGACTCAAGCCTTAAAATAGGAAATTGGACGCTGCATTAATGAAATACCGCAGCATTCATGCAAAACGGTCATTGAAAATTTCATTAAAAGATCGCGTGCATGCCAGCAAAGCCGCGGCGGCCATCTGCACGATATATTGTTCCATACATAACCTCATTCTGTCTACTTTACGATATAATAAAGTTTCACGATTTTTTTTTTTAAATATCTGTGTTTTATTTAAAATTCAAAAATTGCGCTCTTCTTGGGACACCCTTTATAACACCCGATTAAAAAATAGTATCTCAAATATAATATTATATCCCAACTGATATAGATCGATATTTAATCTTATCCAACACTAAAAAAAAGTTTACCAAAGATTAAGTAATTTAAGCTAAATTTTAAGAAATTCTTGAATGATTTGGCTCCAAAGAAAACTAAACTCGAATCAATTGCCCAGTCAAAAAAGACAGGCTTACAACCGCTGGCAACGTACTTTAACAGGTAGAACAAGTTCTTTCAACAAGATAACATCATTAAACAAAAGGTCCGTCTGTTCAAAAGTGACGGACAATCACTGGGAAAAGAAAATGTCAATAAAATTGTTTGTCTAAAAATAGATTTTCCAAAATAAAAAAAAACTCGTTCACACAATACGCCAGCCAACTTCAAATACAATTGTGACCGCAGACTAAAAAAAACATACATCAAAACATTTACGCCAATTCTTTATAGGTTTTTGATGTTCATATCCTGATATTGGTGAGCTGATATGTCTCATACTGCAAAAATTGCAACTTTCTTAAATACTGCATTCAAAACTGCATTCCATTAAATTCCACAAAAATCCAATGGAAAAACTACGAAAGTTTAAAAATCGGAAAATTTTAGTATCGCTTGTGAACCTCCTTTTTTAGTGAAATTTTTTGAAATTTGCTCTTATATCAAAAATTTTTAAGTGAGAAAAGTTTGACGTTGTAACGGAATGATCACAAAAGTAGAATTTTAGTGTTTTCTTGTTTGCGTTGTTGCATGAATATGTCCAAACTGTCAACTGTCATCAAGTTTAATTTCCACTGTATATTTTTTTAAAAAACTTTTGACATGAATGCACACGTTTTTAATAATTTTTTTGTGTCGTTCCAAAAGACGTAACATATAGCGTAATTTATTATTTACATAAAAAGCGAATAACAAACATGTTTTACAGAATTTTTCAAGTCGAATTTTTGCAAACGGTATGACATGTATTCACAATTTTATTAAAGCTAACTGACTACAAAAAATATAATAAATAAGAAAAATATTAAAAAAATTAAATTTTTACAACGTTCGCTAATGTGAAACCTCGTTTGTTCGTTAAACTGAACCGTGGATATATTTTCTAATTTTTAATTTTGTTGATGGGTTTCGCAGTTTAATCTTTTTTTTTAAATAGTTTACGCATTACTTTATATATTCTTGATTACTTTGTAAAATTGTTCAACATATTAAAAAAAAGAACAATGTAGTAGTTGTTTTAACTGCAATTTCAGTTGATTTAATTGAAAAAATCATTGTTTTTAACAGTTGTTTTTTTTTTAATGCATGTGGCATTAGAAATCAGTTTATCTATACCACGGTCAGTGATTGCACAGAAAATTTCATATAGACGCAATCGAACAAATAAAAATATAACAAATATTACATTATTCAAAAAAAAAAAAAAACAGGGTCACTGACGAAGGTTCAACACCAGAAACTGCGCAGTCTGATTCAGAAAATTGAAAATGTGCAATGCAGTTATTTAGTTAGTTTATTTTAGTATTAGGTTTATTTTAAGTATTTCGCTGATAAAATTGTTGAGTATGAAAACTTTGAAAAAAGCGGAAATAACTTACTTTTCATCTACTAACAAAATATAACTATAACTTTCATCAAGATCTAAAGCAAAGATTATTTTATTTAATTTTACTTAAATCTTGTCCCACTGTGAGTCCTATAAATTTATATGTGAGATGTGTATTTATTTTTTTTGCATTCTAAAATTGGGTCAAAAAAAGGGTAAGCAGGTGTTATAAAGTTTTCCTATAGATTTTTGTTTGGATCATATCCCCTCTATTTGCTTACAACTAAAACATAAAGTTTGAGGTTTTGGTAAACTAATAAAAATAATAAAATTATAAGAATTAATAATAAAAAAATTATAACACATTAAAAATTCCAAACATGATTTTGGCAAGTTTTAATAAAAACTACAAGTTTAAGGAAATAAATTAAATTTTATGATTTCTTAAAATAATTTCTTTTTATTGAAAACATTTCTTTCTTTTAAGTCCGGCATATTTGAACTCTACAAATATTAAAAAATATTATTTATAATTTTATGTTTTTTTTCCATATAAGTATAGCAAAGTTTAACCAAAATCATTTAATATGTAATTTTGTCTTTTAAATAAAAATCTGAACATTTTTATGTTTATCAAATGATGATGATTATGATCATATTTATAAAACTGAAAATTCCACTCAATTACTTTATGATTTGAAATGTCTTTATTGTTTTGAATTGACATTTACTGCAGTTTTCAGAAGTTTTCTTTACATTCTATTGTAGTTTCATAGTAGAAAATTGTTCAGTTTTTTTTTTCTTTTTGTTTGTATAAGTTTATCCATAACATCGATTGGTTTATATGGGGTGGTCTTAAGACGACCAAAAAAAAAAAAATAACAAGTTAAAACGAATTTTGAATACACTACAATACAAATAAGACAAGAAAGCAAATTCTGAAATAGGAAATTTATGATGTGATCAATTATTTCCATAGTCTACAGCCCATAATTTTTCAAAAAAAAATTTCATAAAATTTTTCAAAGTAAAAAAAGCTCTGTATGCCGCCCCCGATTTTATGGTAGCGTATATGCCATAACAAAGTTCTTGGCTTTTTATTTTTTTTTTTTTACACTACACTTATCTGACAAATTATTATTTTATGGACGAGTATGTGTCTGCATTAGTATAAAGCAGCAGACTCGTATTAGAAGAATACTAGAAGAAGTATCAATAGATACATATTGCAATATTTTTGGTACATCAACATTTTATGAACAATTTGTTATATATTTTTTTGGCAGATAAAAACTTATTAAACTGTATTTCATTTAAGTCATATAAAAATCTCTAAAGAATATTAAAAAAAAAAAAACTTTAAAATAAAGTTTTTTTTAGGGAAGGAAAAAATTAACAGACATGTTTAGATTGTTACAAAATGTATGCCATAAAATAAAAAACGAAAATATAAATTTAAAGACTTTCATTAAAACTTCTTTAAGCTGTTTAGCGACAAATGAAACACAATAACTTTATAAGGTTAAAGTTTTTATTATAAAATGAAAAAATAACTCAAAATAAACTATATTTATTTATAAAGTATTAAAGCTTGACAATTCAAATGTGTTAAAGCTTTCAAAAGCTTAATGACTTTAAGCTGTAAAAAGTTTTAATTATAAAATATAAACAACTCAATATCTAAAATATTGTTTTAAAAAGCTTTAAAGCTTAAGAATTAAAATCTATTTAAGCTTTTAAACGTATAATTAAAATCTATGTAAGCTTTAGAAAGCCTATTATAAAATAAAAGCAACTCAAAATCTAAAATAGCGATTAGAAAGCTTTGAATCCTAATAATTAAAATTTTAAAAGGAGAGAGATTTCTACCATAATGTTAAAAGAAACTCAAACGAAAAATATTAATTTAAAAACCTAGAAAGCTCATTAAGCGAAGAAATGAAATGATAAAAGTTTTCATCGCTTCATTTTAAATGTGATTCTTGTCTCAGTTTTTGTGAAAAATATCTGTCAAAATTTTATCATATGATAAATTTTTTATCGAAATTGGTGAAGTGTGTAAGTGTTGTACACTTTAACGATATTTCTTGACGATTTGGTTTGAAAATTAATTATTTTATGAAGTTTTTCGTATTATTTTAATCAAATTTATCAAATTTAATGATAAACTTTTCATTGCTTTAATAAAATAAAGAAAACTGTTCCACATCAATTTTTAAAAATTCTATGTTTTTCACATTGGTAGTATAAAAAAAACTAACTAATAAAGGAAACTGTGCGCCCCGGTTGGTAGCGTGCTGGCTTATCAGTGCGGGGGTCGTGGGTTCGATTCCCACCAGAGGCACTGGTCTGTTTTCGCTACAACGCGCCGGAGGCCATAGTAGCTAGTGATCGGTTAGGGCAATAGTATATAATTTGTAATTATAAACTAGCTAGTTTTTGTACAAAAATAAATTACATAAACCTGGTCATTTACACTACACTCTAAAAAATGCTTGTAAGTTCACTACTATAAGATACTAGCTGACCCGGCAAACGTTGCTTTGCCTTCAAATTTTAATTGTAATTAATTCTTTAAATCAAGAAAATTTTTTTACGCAAATATATAATTAAAAAAATAAATTCACATTAGTAAATCATTTTAAAATTTAAATCATGGGAAGCCCAACGCCTCTTTAGGAACGCTAAAACAATTTTGAACAACATTATTAAATAACCTTGCAAAAAGTCTTGAATGTGATGATTTATTTTAATGCTTATTTGTTTTTTGCTTTTGGTACCACGCCCATTTATCCCATTCCGCCCATTTTCAGTTCGACTACTAATATTTGTAATTGATGGACTCGTACAAAATTTGATGGCTATATAGCTAATATAGAACCCTAGATATTTAATATTAATATTAATTTTGTATATGAGCTAAATAATCACTTTGTATGGGAGCTGACACGCCCGCTGGTATGATCCCGCCCAATTTTCCCATGACTATTCATAATATAATCAATGTGCACAAATTTCTAAGACTCTGGCTATTATTGAACTGTAGATATATGATATTAAATATTTACTTTGTATGGGAGCTGACACGCCCACTGGTCCGATCACGCCCATTTTTCTTATGACTATTCACATTAAGAAATAATCAACGTGCACAAATTTCTAAGAATATGGCTATTATATTACTGTAGATATATGATATTAAATATTTACTTTGTATGGGAGCTGACATGCCCACTGGTCCGATCACGCCCATTTTTCCCATGACTATTCACATTAACAAATAATCAACGTGCACGAATTTCTAAGACTCTGGCTATTACAGAACTGTAGATATATGATATTAAATATTTACTTTGTATGGGAGCTGACACGCCCACTGGTCCGATCACGCCCATTTATACATGTTGGCCGATTCTCAGACCTACTCAATATGCTCACAAAATTTCATGAGAATCGGTCAAGCCGTTTCGGAGGAGTAAGGGAACGAACATTGTGACACGTGAATTTTATATATATACAAGATATGTAAAATGTTGTGTAATATTACGCAAAATGTTTAAAAGTGGGCATCAACTGTGTAAAACTTCTGTATAAACATTTTTGTGTACAAAAATACACAGAAAATGTATTAAAGCGCACTTTTTATATATAATTACACACTTTATGTCTGCTATTAGGACATTGTGCTTAAAAAACAAATATTAGGCATAATGTGTGTAAATGTGCAAACATTATAAACGAAATAATGAAATTATCAAAAATAGAATCTTGGACTCTTTTAAGGTTCGAATAAGTGGTATGTGTTGATTTATATCTTAAATGCTTAAGAGGGTTCGTTATATTTTGGTAATGTCAATCTTGCAGAAATGGTGAAAGTGGTTCGTAATAAGAAAAAATCCTGCAGCCAACGTTAAGTTATGCCGAATGAGCTAAAATTGGTGGCAATGATATTCATTTAATAAAATAATAAAAACCTTATTAGCGCAATTTTTATAAAAAAAAACCCTTTAGGTTATGTTAATTGTAATTAATTGTAAATATTTGCATTTCTGTTGTATTTTCAACCATTTTAGTACGAATTATCAAGCATTTTAAGTTTACACACTTTGTGCGTATCCATATTACACACACATCGCTATAAATGAAAATCTGGACTGATAAATTACTGTCAAATGAAAATTACCACTTTTTTATCACTTCAATTTATCCTTATTAAAGAATTGGTCCCTAGATATTTAAAAGCTTGTAACTGAGATACTGAAGTTTTTTAATAAAAAATAACATAATTAATATTTTTTTTGTGAATCATGAACTAATTTAAATTATTTCAAACTTTAATTTACATATTATTTTACATTTATTGTCCAACTTTAATAATTTAAATTTAAAATAAGTCACTTAACAATTGGGGAATTATATGATATTCACTAAAATGTACACAAAAGAGTTGATAATTTATTAATTACACTAGTAATACACAGAATGCCAAAAAAAAATTTTCTTTCATGACCAAAAAAACTTTATTTTTTTATAAATAAAATTCTATAAGTTTGATATAATTTTTATTAAAAATAAAAATTTTATTTTTTCGACCTTTAACTGTGCAATGAAAAAGAAAATTATTCAAGTTCGAGACCATACTCTATATTTCTTTATTAGGATATTGTCCTAACAAATAATCATAGAGTTTTTTTGGTTTCAAATTTATTATGTGACCCTTTCAGGAATGTGTTGATAGATCTATTTCGGGAATTTTCTAGGTTCCCATCATCAGAACACGTTTTGAAAGAGGTAACAATCCCATGCCAAACATCAAACATTCATATAAACTAGTTTACTCACTACATGAGAATTAATATATGAGTTCGAAATTAAAGATTATCACCATTGATCAAAAAATAAATTGAAAACTTGTTTGTTATGTGCAAGTTCAACCTTTGGTGGATATTCAATACACGTTTTTTGTTTTTTCCCTAATTTTTATTTTTTTGTTTTGTTTATAAACAAATACAGGGAGAGTAAACTAGACTGTACTTTGTCTTTTATGCAAGTTTCATATAATTTTTATATAAAATAAAAATTATGTTTTTTTTTTGACCTTCAATGAAAATGAAAATTATTCAAGTTAATTTTTAATGCGAAGAAATGAAATAATTAAAAAAAAAATTTCACATTATCGCAAATATTTTGTAATCTAGTGTTACAGAAAAAATATACACTGTAAAACAAAAGTTACTACATGTAGTTAGAATTTTTTTTTTTATAAATTTTAAAGCGCTTAAAAAACTGCTGAACTTTAAACGTCATTAATTGAACCCGCTTCATTATTTTGCAAAAGTTTTGCTAAAATATGCAAACTTTCTTGACTATTCTAATTTAGGCCTTATTTTTGACTTTATTTAGAATTTTTAGTTTAAATTTTATATAATTTGTTTGGGTTGCGATGTTTGGCTATTTTCAATTTTATTTCTAGGAATTACTTTAGAAAAAATACCCCACTTTAGTCGAGTGAATAACAAATACATTTCTGCTCTTAATCTCTGCATGGAATTAACTAAAAATTAGTTCAGCGGAACTATTTCAAGTGCATATGCAGAAAAAAACTGGCTGAATATTATCGAAGTGCTTAGTAATTATGCAACTACATAAGTTTCTAGTTAGTTTTACAAAGTTCTAGTAAAATATTTACAAATTTTTGTAAAATATATACAAGCATAGTAAAAATTTTCATATATTTTACAAGAAATTTGTAAAACTGACTTCAAACAGATAAAGTTGTATAATTACTAAGCAATTCGATAATAATCCCAAAGTTTTTTCTGCGTGTACCACTTAATAGAAAAAAAAAAATAAATAAATTAATTAATTGTTTATTTATTTATTTAAATTTAAATGACTTTAATATCATTATATATATTTATTAAATTCGATAAAAAAAAATTCAATTTGAGAAAAATAAATTTAACAAAACCTGCATTATGAATTTAAAAAACGATAGAATTAATCGTATAAAAATAATAGTACAAAAAAAAATAGAATAATATGACAAACATTTGTATCTTAAATAATAATTTGATAAATTAAAATTCTAGAAAATAGCGAATCTGAAATACGCTATTAGAAGGCAAATACATAATTTCACCGAAATATTTTTAAGGCTGAGTGTTTACGATCAACTTTAGATGAATTGTCGTCAGTGTTTTTCAGTGTTGTAAAATGACGTTAAAGCAAAACACACAGTTGCACATAATCAGTAGTATAAATATGAAGTTGTTAAGAAATAGTATTAAGACTTAGTACTGGATTAACTATTAATCTATCAAACAGAAAAGTTTGGTTTCATTGACAATTAGTTAACTTCATTTAAATTTTATTGCAATTTAAATTTATTTCTAGCTTTCATTTAGTCACTACCTACTTCAAAAAATTAATTAACCTTCCACTAAATATAGGACATGGCAAATAATAAAAAAAAAATACTTGTGTAAAAAACGTGAAAATTCAAATGAGATTTATATTTATAACATCCTGTGCATATTTTATTATGTTTTCAATTGTAATGCGGGACATTTGTGGGAATTAATTAATAGGTTTTTTTATGCATGTAAATTTATCTAAACACAAATAATAATTATATATTGCACACAAAAAAAAACAGTATATAATTTAAATATTTAATGTAGTTTTTTTTTGTATTTTGCTTCATATATGGCCTCAGTTTTGGACGGTTTCAATAGGTTATTTATATATACACCAAAACCCGCCCAAAGCTAAGACCCTCTATGAGCTACTTTTATAGACCATATAAACACATTACCTGGAATGGAAATTACAGCTAAACGAGGCACCGTTTTTAAAAGTTAGAGAACTTACCTAAAAATAAATTAAGAAAAAAAAAAAATTATTAGTTTTTTTTTTAATTTAAAATAGCGTTTAAAAAATAACATAAATAAAACTGTACACTCATAATAATCCATGCATAAAAATATGAATTCTTTCTTTTAATAAACAAAAAAAGATTATGTAGTTTTAAATGTTTTCGTATTTTTATCCATGAACTATTATCACTGCAAAATAAAACAGAAAAAGTTACTAAAAATTAGTTAAAATGACTTTGCAAAAAACTGCTGAAATTAGCAGCATATTTTTGTTAAATATTTGTAAGATAGGAATAGTAAAAACAAAACTGCTAAATTTACAAAATTTTAGTTATATTTAAGTTGAGCTTTAGTTAACTGAAAAAAGTAATTTACTCTGCTAAAATCAGCAAAAACTTCTGCTAAATATTTGTAGACAGAAAACAGCAAACAAAAATAGATTAATTTGTTACTTTCAGTTAACTAAAGTTTAGCTCAAATATTACAAAATTTTTGTAGAATCAACAGATTTAATTTACACTAAAAAAAATAGTCTGTAAAATCAGCAACATTTTTACTGCTATGACGAATTTTTCTGGAAATATCCTCCCAGCAACAATGTTACTGACTTTTTGAGAAATTTGTTACAAGCAATGACGCTAATAATGTTAAAATTTCATTAACTTGTCATAAATTTCTATTAAATCGCTGTATTTATGTCGTACTTTTAAGGCTATAGTCCGATTCAACAAATCAATGTAATCTTTTTTTTGTTTTAATTCATATTAAATTGTATAGAAAATTTTATCTAACTCAACAAAATAAATAAACAACAATTAGTTAAGCAATTTAACAAACAGTAACACCCTTAGTCAGCTAACACCCAACTCACTTTAAGTTGTAATAAACCACCCACCAAACCATCTTAAAACTTAAAATAAAACTGAAAGTAATGATGCCGTATTTGTGATAATGTAATCAATACCCTAAAAAGCCCTAGACTGACCAGAATAAAAAACATCAACCAAACTTTCAAACGCATTCAAGTGTAAGTGCTGGATTATAGAGAAGTACAAGCTATAGAATAAAGAGGGCCAAAAGTCAGAAAGAACACATTAATGAATGTCACCATAAGGTAGACCTCTTTTTTGAGATTGTATTAAGCAAGCGTAACAATAAAGGAAGCAGTGCATCCTTAAGACCTTTTCTAACAAGGACCAGAAAAATAAAAGGTCACATTCTTTGAGGTGCTGCAAATATCCCTTGCTGTACTTCGAGTATTCTTTAGGGTCCAGCGAATATCCTTTGTTGTTCTGCGAATATTATTGGATATCCTGCGAATTTTCCTATAGATCCTGCGAGTATTTGGTGAAGATACTTTAAAGTCCTGCTAGTTTCCTTTGAGGTACTGTGTGTATCCTGCGAACATCCTTTAAGGTCCTGCGAGTATCCCTTGAGTTGTTGTAAACAGCCTTAAAGTTATTTTAAGTATTATGTGAGCTCCTGTGAGTATCATGTAAATAGCCTTTGAGGTCCTGAAAATATCTTTCAAAATTCGACGAGTATCACTTGAGGTATTGTGTGTATCCTGTGATATCTTTTGAGGTCATACGAATATCTTTTGAGGTACGGAACCGTAATTTTTAATGGAAAGTATGCCGTATTAGGTCACATTCCTCGGAGTTTCTAAAAGTAAAAGTCCTTGTTTGCGGATTTGATACGTAAGTATGGTTTCCTACTTCAGAAGTATTTAAGTATACCCCATTAGTATCCTTAAAGTCCTTTAAATGTACAAAATTAATGACAAGACTTTAACATTAATATCAAAAGTTCAGTAAAATTAGGAAAAATTCGTTTATTTTACAATAATGTTTGTTATTTTGACGAATTTTCCGCATTTTCATTTTGGGGGGGGGGAGTTTCCCATTTTCCCCTCCCTTGAAACAGCGCCTGGTTACATGGAAGGCCCTGCGAAGATCTGGTAAATTTATCTGCGGTTAAAAACGTTTCGTGCCAGGTAAGTCTTTGAGTTTACCCGATTAATTTAGAACTTTAAGAGTCGATCCATATTTGCTTGTTCGCTACATGTTGTAATTATTGAGATATTTTTATGAAATTTGACACATCGACTTATATCAAACCAATGTGGCTAGAATTCGACCATGTTTTGATCTAATGTCCATATAAGGGTCCCCAAAAAGTTAGCTCTCTTTGTTTCTTATATTTAATTTTATTTTGTAGTTTTATTTAATTATGTTACTATGTTTTCTATTGCGTTTATCTCGTTAATTATCATCAAGAAAAAAGAATAACCGTAAAACTATTGTTTTGTTTTAGATATAAGTATATTTTTTATGGAGTCCCAAATTACCCCACAATGTCCCAAATTACCTAACCTTTTCTTCATTGAAAAAATCCAAGTTCCGATTAATTTAGTTGTGTGTTATGGGTGAAGAAGATACACCACTAACCACTCTTTGGAATGGATCTATCAAAGACTAAACAAAAATAGGGTTAGGTGCTTTTTAGGAGCCAACATTACCAAACCTTTCCCTACTAATTAAAATTTTTTGTTGACTTTAAATATCTTTTAAATCTACACTGGGAGAATTCTCTGTTTGATATTAATGAATCATTAAAAACTACATGGAGACAATAATCTGCATAATATCAATGCATTTTTCCATTAGATCTATGAAGTATAACTGAAACTCGCGCCGAATGAAACTTTTCATTAAATTAATGCAATTATTCATATAATTTAATGAAAAATTTTATTTTTTCATTAAAAATTTCATACACCAAATGAAATAGTTTCATCAAAAATGGTTTCATTAAAATTATGAAGCATTTTCATTAATATAAGTAAGTTTTCATTAATTTTGCGAAAAAAACTTCATTAGTTTAGTGAACAAATTCATTAAACTTGACCCCGAAAATTCTCTTTGTGCCAGATAACCTATGAGAAAAAATTTGAGCAAAATTCAGAAATAATTTCCCGACATTTTTACCTAAGGACCATAACTCGAACATCCCTGCCTAAAAGTATTATAACATTATACTACTGCTGCTATTGCAGCACTTAATAACCGCAACGAATCAATCAATTGCAAATGAAAAAAATTACCAATAGCTTGAAATCAGAACAGAATCCACTACTGAAAAACATCCCCTGCAACAAAAATTGCTGATACTGTACATAAATACAAATGCACAAAGTAATGAAAATTGGAATTTGAAGCAAAAATGCAATGCCAATATAAACAGATGCAGCAACAACATATTTAATCTTTAAAATTGAACAGCAAAATCAATGATTGGCAAAAAAGCTGAATTCAGTGATTCACAATAATGCCTTAATATCCGTTTGCCCTCGAAAATACAATGGACAAGTATGATTCTAATTCATTCATACTAGTAACCATAAGTCCAACTATGTAACGCAATTGTATTGGTGTTATTTAATAGTGACGGTAGATTTTCAACCAAAAAAGTTGCTGCAACAAAAATGAATAGAAAATGATTTTAACGAAAATTGATTGGAAAATTACTACAACACAATAGAGAAGTTAATAAAAAAATCCATGTAGGATTTTAAAATAAACATGTATTCGAAATATTTATTATATAAAGAGGGTGTTTGAATGTGTTTAGCTGGTCCAAATTATTACAAGGAGGTTAGTACAAACACGGTTATTTTCATGTTTAACTGTAATTTTAGATTAAATTCTATATTTGAAGAAATATAAGGAAGTTAATAATGTGTGTCATTTCATAAAGCAGCAAGGAACATATAAACCAGGATATACTGTTGTAGTGGTGAGTTGTTTAACGGGACGAACGACAAATTTAACAGCTTTTAAGAACACTCCATAAAAAATGTTAGCACAATATTCCTCCAGCATCCGGATTTCCCCGCTCCATTCAAAAGTAGCGTTTGGCGGGGTGGACGATATTCAAAAACGTTCGCGAACGATCCTGAAATAATTTAAGCATAATAAATGTTTGTTTTTTGGAATTTTTTTCAAAAAAATAAAAATAAAAATCTTTGTGCCTAAATGTTTTGAGGAGAGTTACCATTTGCGAACGCTTTTGAAAATCGGTCATCCCTTTCTTTTAAAAGCAAAAGTACTTTTTTGGAAAAAAAAAAGATTTTCTCCCCAAACATTACTTTTTCTAAGACATAAGTACTTTACAAAAAAAACATTCGCGAACGATTTTGAAAATCGCCTGTCCCCCTAAAAAAACCCACCGAACACAACTTTTGGTTTATATGTTTTTTGGGTAGAGTATTGTTTTATTTCCTTGGTATATATAATGAAATTGCATTCAATTAAGCATTAAACATGATATAAATTAGGGTGAAACTTATGATGTATCGCCAAAAGAAAGTTTATAATTCAGCATTACTTAAAAGCTTATAAAGAATACATTTTAGGTTCAATGAATAACTTTCTCCCTAATATACATGCAATCCTCTAGATGCCATTTGAAATTAGCTATCCTCAATTTTACTTCTCATTTTTGTGTATTTTTTACATTTAATTTTCTTGAAGGTTATATTTGAACACGTTTTACAGATAAACTAAAACACGTGCTATTACTTCAGTATTTTGTCATTTAAACTGCATGGGGATGTTGCAAGTTTGTGGATATATGTCGCAATAGTCATGTCAAATTATCAAAACTACAGAGAAACTAAAAGTTTAATGAAATTTCGTTAAGCTCAAATTCCTTAAAGGGCACTCTTTACGCATGCCTGCACTTGTGTCAAATAATGACACATGGTTATTAATATTAGACAGGTAGTAAGGATTTAGTTTTGTATGTAGTTGATTTTAAGCAGATGAAGGCTAGTATAAAAATATTAGTGTCCTATCGAATAATCGGTCAAAAAAACGCTATTCGGTCACTTTTTGGGATTTGGCGGCAATGTTAATAAAGTTTGATATTGAAAAAATATATGTTAAGCCGTTTTAATTTGATTTGAAGTAAAAAGTTTAAGGAAAAACCACAAGTTAAGTTATTAAGTTAAATATACGGCCGTCTAAGTTTGGCCGATTGTTCGGCGACCGATTATTGCATTCATACGGACTTTTCTTTAAATTTGACTCAAAAAATTGCATCTAATAAGCCCAGTAAAAATTTTTCAATTTGTCTGCAAATACCAACAATTCGACCAAATATCGTTTTTGGCCGATTAATTGGTAGGATAAAAAATTTTATTAAATTTATGTAGAGTAAAGGACGATACTCAACTATTCCAAAAAATTGTAAAATGTGAATTGTTTTTGTTAAATCTGCTACACTCAAAATAAAGTCTGTAGAGTCAGTAACATTTTGGATGGGAGGATACTTGCAGGATAGCTGCTAATACTAGCAAAAAAATTGTAAATTAAGCATATTTTATTTTATTTTATTAATTACAAATTATATACTATTACCCTAACCGAGCAGTAGCTACTATGGCCTTCGGCGCGTTGTAGCGAAAACAGACCAGTGCCTCTGGTGGGAATCGAACCCACGACCCCCGCACTGATAAGCCAGCACGCTACCAACTAGCCTACCGGGGCGCACAAGTTAAGCATAAATGTTGCAGACATTTCTAATTTCTAATTCTTTCTTAACAGATTTGGTTGCAAAATATAAGTTCCATAAGAAAAGCAAAAAAAAAAGATCTGTTGAATTCACAAAAAATTAGTTATATTTGAGCTAAGTCTTAGTTATTTGAAAGAAAAAACCAATTAATATGATAAAAGCAGCAAAAAAAATTGCGAAGCATTAGTAGATAAAAAACTTTTTTATTTTTTTTATACGAATAAAAATCTGCCTTTCTGAAATATCAGTCCTAAATTTTTTAGCAAATATTTCTGTAAAATATACTGTTATTAACATTTAACTAAATTTAAGGTGAAAATAGCAAACAATTTTTTTTATTACAGTTTTAGTTTGTTTTTGCTGATGTTATATCGTTGTCGGTCTAATATAATTCCATTCACTTTTAAATTTCAGTGTATTTAACTATTTTTTTTAATCGTTAAAAAATTAACTAACAGTTAACATCTTAGGCGATGTCATTGAAAATCTGGAAACTAATCGTGGATTGAAAAAACGTAGTTAAAAGAAAATTGTATAAGCTTTCCAACGATAAGCATAGTGACAACAAATTGAAAATGTTCAGAAATTTAATAAATCACCAAAATTTAAAAAATCGCAAATATTTAAAATAATCGCCAGGATTTGAAAAAAAAAATGCTAAAATTGCAAAAATTTTCAAAATTTAAAAACATCTCTAAACATCTCTAAACCTGAAAAAATAAATGACAATTTTTTAAATATTATCGATTTTTCCAATTTTAGAAATTTTTTCAGTTCAGACTTTTTTTCAATTTTAGTGATTTTTTTTTAATTTTTTTTTTTTTTGTTTTTGCGATTTTGGTTAAAGAAGGACTTATCACGGGACTGGTATAATTTAATACTGAAGTGGGCTAAGCAGTGTCAATTGTCCCAAAATTACCAATCCTGTGACTGGTAAAGGGAGGACATACCACTTAACCAGAATGCTTATTAACAAGAAAAAGCCAGTTGGCCAGAATTTTACCCATTGGAAGCTGTTTAGTTTTCGTTTATTTTATACGTCAGTGCCCTTTTGTGATAGTCTTGTGGTATGCCCATCTTTGGTTAGTCCTGTGGCATGCCCATATGTGGTTTAAAGCAGGACAAATGACAGCAGACCCCCTTCTATGACAAGCCAATGTTAAAGTTGCCAGTTGTTTACTTAGGGTAGGGTTTAGAAGAGGACCGGTCTCTGGCACGAAGGGACCGATCCTGTGGCACACGCAGAACCGGTCCCATTCCCCATAGGGTACAAACAAGAGTCCAGAATTTTTCGACCGATTTTAGATAGTTGTAAGAGCTTCTTTGGAAAATTTATTTTTGGGATATCATAATTTTTCGAAAATTTTTTACACACAATGCTAAATATGTTCAATCTATAGAAAAGAGCTTTTTTATTTTTTCTAATATTTTTCTTTTGCCATAAACGCAATAGAATTTGGGTTTTTTTTATCTTCTCTAGTCAGTCTTTCACTAAACTTTTGTAAAATTAAAAAAATTTCGTTCATTTTACGAAATTTTTTGTTATGTTGACATTAATTTCGTATTTTGATGCATGGATTATTATGAGTGTGTAGACAAGACCGTAAAGATTCTTTGGACATTTTAGCAGCCAACGTTTTTTTTAGAGTTAAAATTATTTTGCCTATTTTACTCTTAATTTTCTATTTCCTTTCTAAACAACCGCTATTTCCTGAAAATTTTCCATATTTTTGTTCATTGCTTTTACAATCTCTATTAAAACTTTCAAATTGTTCTATTTCAAATTACCGAGACTGCAAAAAAATTTATATATTTTAATTTTAACTAGTTAAGAATAAAAAATAAAGTTTTTTTCTTCCTGCAAACGAAAACATTCACCAACATTGGAAAAACTAAATTGGTAGTGAAGTTGTTTATAAATGATGTTGTTCTGGTTGTGTTGCTGTTATAGTCTGTAGTATCCCTTATTAATAATATTTTTTTTTAATTTCCTTGATGACTTCAAAAACTTATTAAAAACTTCAAGTGGAACAATTTTATGCTAACTAATAACTAAACTATAGTCATTTTGTATGTTTGCATTTATTTAAAATTTTTGTTTTGTTTGTTTTGTTTACGAAGAAGTAAATAATAACAAGGACAACTTTATAAAAAGAAATAATCTACGGAGGAAATACAGTGGCCAGTATAATGATGTTGTAAAATAATTTTATAACAATAGTAGTTTAAAAATAGTATGTGTTTTTTAAATCTATCAAGATCTTATTAATAATACTATTGGATCCCCCAATTTTTCAGAGCAGTTTTGATAAAATTTCATCCAGTAATATATATGAGTGGTCTATTTGTATATTACTGGCAGACATGGGCGACGTCAATTACATTTCCCAATCATTCACTTGTGAAAAATTTTTATATTTATAATAATTGCAGACCAACGCTCGCACTTGTGGGCTCAAACGCTTCGTTGGAAAATTTAAAATTTTTTCACCACCATACATGGGACATTTAATTACAGGCCAATTACTTTTTTACGTCTAATTACATGTAATTGGGTGTAATTGAGTAATTGCCCTGTAATTAAATAAACAGATGTTGTTAGTAATCCCCATGTGTGGTATTTAAAATTTTACAAATTTTCCAAGGAAGCGTTTAAGACCACATGTGTGAGCGTAGGTCTGGAATTATTAATGATATTGAAAATTTTCACAAGTGAATTATTGTGAAATGTAATTGACGTCGCCCATGTCTGATTACTGAATACCACAATTTTGAGATATACTTGGATAACAATAAATTCGAGTTATATCAAATGAGATATGATAATATACTTGAGATATAAAATTTTTCTTAATCGGGGTTTTAAAAAAATCAAAAGATAACATTGTACTATCAAATTTACCAAAAACTCGATCTATTTAAATTTTCTAGACTGTTTTGTTGTTATAATTACAAAACAACAATAATTTGTAGTTGCAGGTATTTTGCATGGCTATGTACTTGGAAAACAACCACTAAATATTATAAAGTTAGGAAGAGACCACCATTAAAAAGTTTTCCTGCTATTTTTCTTCTTCTATTTGTTGTCGCAAATAAACTGAAACTCCGCACCTTGAAAACTAAGTAAAAAAACACTCAAAGCAAATACTCCTGAAAACTAGAGTATGTTGTTTAAAGTAAAGAATTTTCTAAATAAACCTCCTAGTTAAAAGTACTTGCAATATTATAAGTATGTACTTTGTTTTTTTTTTTCAAAAGAAAAAATAGGTAAATAAAAAAACTTTTTTAAATAATTTGCTATAACTACTTTGAAATATGGCATATTTAACTATATAATTGAAATAGCCATATTTAAACACCATTACAATAATGATGGTAGTAAGTCAATGTAGTTATTTTCAAAACAGAACTCAGTAAAAACTTCCCGGTAAAAACTTTCCATTTGGTATACTTTGCAGCTAAATTGTTTGGGTTTAAGGGTCCGTGGTTGGGCGCCATATTTTAAAAGAGTTTTATTTGCTTGTCTTGTAGTATTGCCAATTCAGCCGCTTGAATCGGACAAATTTGAATTTAGCCATTATTTTACCTATTTTTAGAAAATGTTTAGCCATTTTTTAGCATTTTTTGACATTTCTACAATATATAATTTTTAAATGGCAAATTTTAACAAAAGTGGATGCTTTTTTTTACTCTGTTAAATACAATTGAAGTAATAGTAATAGTCATTATATAATTGCAAAACATACTGAAATATAATTATGAGGGCCAGGAGTTTCATTTCCAGAGTTAACAACGAAAAATATGCACTCATAAAATCAACAATATGCACTCAAAACAACAAAACGCAATATTTAAAACATACAAAATATAAAAAAAAAATTAAATTTGGCATCTTAAGCTCAACAAGATTAAATTAATTTAATTTGAATATAAAACTGATTTTGCTCATATGAAAATATAAAAATGCATCCAAATTTTAGTTTTTTAGACAAATAAAAAAATGCTTAAATAAATGAAAAATATGCACTAAAAGGAAAATATATGAATTCAAATGCACAGAATATGCATTAAAAGCTAAAATATGCAGAAACATGTACTTCTGAGAGAATATGCAACTACAAATCGCTGCTATTTTGTAATAAATTTTATGATTCGGATAAACATTTAGTCTGTATTAGTTTTAGATTATCGAGAAAAAAAACATGCCTTAGTAATAGAGTTGTCAAATACCGGTTTCCGAATTATTCGATTAACCGGGGTTTTACTATTTTTACAGTTTTTAAAAACCGATTTTTGGAAAACGGTTTTTTCGTCTCGTACTATATTAATAAAAATCGCTTTTTGGGTCATGTTATAACAAAATCCGCCCACATAAAGTGCAATTTCTAAAAATGGCATTTTTACTTCTTTTTTTTTTAAATGCAACATTTTTTTAAATACTTTTTAAGTAATGTGCTTATTGTTTCACGAATTTTTGAGCCCATTTAGTAAAATAACGCTATAATCTATTTTTCTCAAAATCCAAATCGTCAAATTTTAAAGCTTCTCTATACGATCTTTAGACCCTAATTATTGTAAAGTTTTGTCCAAATATTTATTTTTAGTTCAGTTTAACAGTTAAAAAAAACTTTCCCTTTTTAAAAAAAAATTATGCGGAAACTTTTTCGAAAATCGTGAAAAAGTCAAACAATTAAAGTCAATTTTTTTTATATAAAAAGAGAACATTCTTGGTCTTCAAAGTTTAACAATGTCATGAGGCTTGTTAGGAAAAGACCCTAGCCAGGTGTTTGATTACTCAAAGACAATAATGGTGCAAAATTTATAATTTATATTTTTTTTAAAAGATCTGCCTATTCTGGAGGCTTTAGCTTTTCTAAAACTTCGGATTCTGATGAGATCTTTAGCCAGATCGAAATACTAGTATCAACCTAGCTTATATGTTTGATTTGCTTTAAGTTTATATATATACAGAGGATAAAAATAACATAAAAAAAATCTCGATGTACATAAATGCAAAAAAACTAATAAAACTGCTAAAAATATAATATTTCTTAGGCCCGATTACTGAATGTCCAGTTAAAAATTAACAAAGAGTTAAATTGAAAATTTATATGGGAAACAACAACAAGTGCGCCAATTAAAGGCATAGTTAGTAGCTAACGGGACAGTATCAGTAATCGGCCGTTATTAGTTTTAATGCACTTTACGGTTATTATTGGCATTGGCAAATTTTATATTTGCTAAAAAAAATTTAAAAGTTGTATAATGAAGGAATGCACATGAAATTTTGCAGTTTTTTCTCTTCTCTGACAATAACTTTGAACGCTAGATTTTGCTAACAAAGAAGGTTTTAATCCACCAATTTCGGTGAGAGGGATTGAATGCTCGATTTATTTATGATTTTGATTTACAATTGATTTTTTATTTCACATTTAATTCACATCGGTGGGTGTCCCTGTAGAAGACCCTTTATATCATCCAAATATTTTTTACTATTGTCCAAAATAAGTTTAGTCGAAAAGGTCTAAAACTATTACTTTCTAGTAAATTCTTGTAAAGTTCGATTTATAGACCTCAATCATTCGCCAGACGTTGTATTATTTTATCTCACGCTATAATTTGAAAATGTTTTAAATTACGATGATTTAGATTTACCTATGACTACTTTTATTTTGAAATTAACTAAAAAGGATTCTAGAAAGGATATCTGTTTAGTTTTATTTGGCAACATTTAAATTTTTTGTAATTGTTAAGAACTTGTAAAAAAAATTTCAGATATCAGCAATACAAAGTGATTTAAAAAAAAACAGGAAAACTGGCTATTCGAACCGGTTTTTAATTTACACAACCGAAAACCGGTTCTTAAAAAATAAATTTTTAAGTATTGGACACCCCGTTTTTGAAATAAGTAAAATATTTGACAACTCTGCTTAATAACCCTAAAGTTAAATATTACAACAACAGCGAGCGGCTCAAATTTGTTTCGTCACTGGGTGTTACTAATTTTAGAATTAAAACTGCATTTAATTTTTGATACACAACTTTAAAAATAATACTAAAATTTAAAAAGTTCGTGTTTAGGTGTCCGCATTTGATTAACAAGGTATGTATCCTAACCCGGATCGGTAGATCTTAAAGAACTTCGGATATGTTGTAGAGAATTAAAATTTAAGGGACCTGTATTTTTTTGTTTTTTTAGCTGCCCAATCTCATATTTAGGCGTTACTAAAGCTACTTATAGACGACATGTATTTGTCATATGACTTGCCACTTTTTACATTGTAAAATTTATACATGCCGTGTGAACCTCTTCAATTATTGCATATGTAAACCCCAAATGTTATAGTCATCTGATAATATTTCAATTAAAGCGTGTTTTATTTTAACGTGACAAACCAAATTTTATCAGCTGTTTTTGGCAAAACAAAATTGGCGTAAAAAAACACAAAAATTAGCAAAAAGTTAAAATCACCATCATAACTCCAGAATCCATTTTTCAAACAATATTATATTTTTTATTTTAAAAATTATTTTTAAAACAAAAAATCAGCTGTTAAAAACCACCAAGAGGTCAGTCGTAATTACACATGTACGTTTGAATGCAAAAATTATAAATGTTTTGTATACGCTCATTTTGACTGACATACAGACGTTGAAGTAACCCATGTCGTCTAAAAGCAGCTTAAGTGGGGTCAAAAATGACCCCGGTTTACTTTTTTTCGGGGTTATTTCGTTCTATTAGAAGTAACTATATACAAATTTGGTATCAGATGAAAGGTTTTCTGAAAACACATCAATTGGTGTACAAATTATGCCAAAAGATTTATAAATATTTATGCTATTAAAAAAAAGTGTTTTGAGTAACATTAAATTTTGTGTTTTTTATGCTAAAAATGAAAATTTAGCTGTATTATGCTAAAAATAATGAATAGATCTTCTTATTTGATTTAATCGAGACGGGGTATGAGCTTTTTCCGATATTCGAAACCGTTCGGGTTTTATGCGAATTTTACCGAAGAGTCTTTTCCCCCCTGCATTTCAAATAATTAAAAAATGTGGCAACTCTGGATCCACTATATCGGCAACATGGATATCAATATTTTTTGACTTGAGTACTTTAACAAATAAAACAGGTTTTCGTAAATTAAAGATAAGTTTTCATATAAAAACAAAAACAATTTTTAAACCTACTTTTTACCCTTAAACGTGAGATTGGGCAGCTAAAAAGAATACGTGTCTCTTTTTTTTCTGCGATTTCATGTCGGGAAACCTCTCCTGTAAGACATAATCGGTTGTTGGAAGGTAATTTTACTCTAAAATTTTGATTCAAAGAGCCGCCGCTCAAAAATTGTTCGTTAAAGTGAGTTGTCGACTAATCGGGGTGTCCGTCATTGACAAGGTTCACTTTATTCAGTATTTGGTTTTTACAATCCCTCTTTTTTTTTGTATAAAATTTTTCAGCCATTTTGTTGAAAAAATGGCTAAAATAAAGCAAATTTTAGCCATTTTTTCCACAAATTTTGCCATTATTGATAACCAAGTTCTGGCAACACTGCTTGTTGGAAATGATTTTAATAAAGTTCCAACTAATATTATGAAAAATCAATATCTTCCAAGTACTAATTAGCTTAGAATATAAAATCAAAGATATATGCAAAAACATTGAAAAAATATTTCTAATGCACTATAAAGTCTTGTTCTTTGAAAAGTAGTTACTTGTTTTGATTTTAATTGTAGACTCATTTTAATGATGAAAGCCTTGTTATGTTTTTATACCTTAATGACAGCTGTCAACATTTTCTATTTACAATTTGTAATATTATTACGCTGATACAAGCACCTTGAACAATGTAGGGTGGTGGCCAAAATACCGGAAACAAGTGAAAAATTATATTTCTTTATATGGTCTATTGTCAACATATTTTTAAGTCCTTTGAAGCTGATATTATTTTTCAATAGCTAACTAATTTTTTTTTTGTCGATCAACAAAAATTTGACTAGTAGACTAGAGTGAAAAAATATTTTTAAACAAGCTCACTTTTTTTATCTTTTTATTTTTTTGTTTGCTGCTTTCAACTTTTGGGTTCCATTTAGTATTACACAATCTCCTAACACTTGAGATATACATTCAACTTTAGTTGTGGTCGCACAAGTACAAATGACGCCGAGCGTTTTGGATGGTCAATTGAGGTCAATACACCCGAAAATGTAAAAAAAATGCACGATATGGTGTTGGCCGATCGAAGAGTAAAAGTGCGTGATTATTGATGCCATAGGCATTTCATATGGTAGTGTGGTTTCGATTTTAAATGATCAGTTTGGTTTAAGAAAGCTGTCTGCAAGATGGGTGCCGCGCTTGCCTTCAATTGACCATAAACGTAATCATGGCCAATGAGGTGATGGCAACAGTTTTTTGGGATGCACGCGGGATAATTCACATCGATTACTTTCAAAAGGGAAAAACACTAAACGGCGTATATTATGCCAACTTATTGGACCGATTTAACGAGGATTTAAAAAAAAACTACCCCATATGGCCAAGAAATTCCTATTTGATGGACCTCGAAAAATCCTATTTTTTGGAAGGGATACAAAAATTGGAGAAACGTTGGACTACGTGCTAATATGTTTGATTTGCTTTATTTTTGTAAATATACGGAGGTTGAAAAGCTCGTTATAAATTGAAAATAACATAAAAATAATCTCGATGTATATAAAAACAAAAAACTAATATAACTGTAAAAAATTTATAATTTTATTAATTTTAAATCAAAAGAAAAATGTAGTTTTCAGAATTTTTAGAAATTTAAATTTTTAAACCGCTATAACTTTTGCACCCTTTGAGGTGCTTAAAAAGTGTTTTATTATCATTGAAAAGAAAATGCTATAAATGTTCAATAAAATTAAAAAGAAAACACATTTTTAAACCCCAATTAAAATTTTTTTTTTGAGAATAGCCCATATATTTAAAAAACAAACAAACAAAAAAAAAATCACCTGATATGATTGACACAACAATAGAATATTCCTATGAAATGCTAGCAATTAGTACAATTTTAAATACAATTTGTAGAGGGCTTTATTGAAGTTAATTATTTTGGTGTTACCGGTCTCTATGGTTATGTTGTTAAATTAATTATAATTTTATGTTTCATTTAAGATTAAAACAAAAAATTTTATTTGAATTATAAACATTAAATATTTTTTATTGTGTTCTATTTGAGCATAATTTAAAAAGAATTTTTCCTATTTTTTCAAACTAATATAAAAATTTTAATTTTTTTTTTTGCTTTATACATTTTAAATTATATGTCTGTATCTGTATTTCAAATTATCCTTTTTTTTTGCATGGTTTATTTTTCGTAATTACCTAGCCAATCGTTAAATTCCCACAATTTATTATTTATAAACATAATTTAATTTCATATAAAATTTGCACAATAAAAAGTTGACAAAATGGAAAAATCTAAAAACTTTGCTAAACATTTAGCAAAGTTATGTGAATACTAATAATACGGTGCTACAGTGAAAAAAAAACTTGGAAAACGACCTAGCGCGGGTTATAGGTCTTGTTGAGTACATTACGAATTGTGTCAAAAAACTTCAGAAACACAATCAAATTCAGAAGTTATTCTAAAAAAAAACGTTTTCAGTGATGTTCGTCAACTTATCGACCTGTAACTCGGGCAGTTTTTGTCCGATTTAAATTTTTTTAACGGGTTTGGAAGGAAAACTGATTACGCTTTAAAATGACGTGCATTTTTGATACATTTGTAAGTTATAAGTATTGTTGTTGTTAAGAATATCTACACAAAAAAAAACGAAAATTATAAACTTTTTTGATTTTAGTAGATTTTCATTGCTTATTTTAATATGAAAGCTTATAAAAATTCATACCAAAGTATAAAGAATATTTAGTTCTTAACAAAACATGGTTTTCATTTTTCAAATCGGATACAAATTGTAAAAGTTATTCAACTTTTCATTAACACCTGTTTTAACTTAGGTTAAGCTATTTGTACAGTTTTTAATTTACGTTTGTAAGTCAAGTGGTTTACCAAAAGAAAAGTCTGCAATCCCAAAATTTTTACTTTAGAAAAAGTTTAGTAACTTTTGCAAATATAAACCGATTTTAACAAATAATATCTCGTTTTTTTCTATACAAAATTGTATTTCAAATAACTCTTGTTGAATTTGAAAAATTAGGAAAAAAAACAAAAAAAAAATGAGAAACTTTTGATGAACACATGTCTAATTTCTTGGAATATATATATTTTATGAATACATTTCATGAAAGCTTAATTCTTTGCCTTTCCAAACTGTTTAAATTTTTGAAATCGTTCAAAAATGTGTGAGTTACTAAAGTGCTACGACCTACCCTAAAGTGGAAATAAGTTATCTTAAAAATTGAAAAATTGAAAAAAAAATTGTAGAGTAGTTTGTTCAGGTGACGTTACAAGTATTATGAAAAATGTATTTCCAGGAAGGTCAAAAATCGGAGGATTTTGATAAAAAAAAAATACACTTTTCTCGTTAATATAGCTCGAACCCCTGATGGAGAGTGAATCTAAGGCCAGATTTGGATTCAGCGTACCTTGTACCTTTACAAAAGTATAATTTAGTTCTAGTGTCAAACATTTTTCGGCCTGAATGTTTAGGTTTAAAAAGTACTTACATGTACTCACAAGTGCTCCCCACTGTACTTCTCTCAGCCGATGATTTCTAAGACTTCGTAATTTAATTTAAATTATGACAGCTTATGGGATCACTATATATGACTCTGGCACTAGATTATAAAAATTTAAAATAGAGGATCATTTTTTTGATAAGTGACCAGATTTTTTGGATATTGTTTAAAAATTCAAATACCGGGTCCAATATGGAGGGTGATTTTTTTAAAAAAATCATCGGATTAATATCAGTTTTTTTTTTTAGTTTTAGGGGTCGCTGCACTTGAATCTGTTATCAGATTTGGAAAATTCCTAATGTCAAAACCAGTAATGCGGATAAGCTTTTTAATCAACGCTTTTGTATCAAATATATTCTAGCAAAATTTTGGCATCCGCTGGATCGGAACCTGAAGTCAGATCTTAATAATAGAAATTATTAAAAATGGCGGATCCAGTATGGCGGTTAACTTTTTCAAAAAGTGATCGGTTTTGGTTAAAAATTATTTATCAGAATGTTTCGATAAATCATACGAATCATAAATACGAATCTGATATAAAATATTTCAAATTGAAGCGACAGATCAAATATGGCCCTCTTTCTGAATAAATTAAACAAAAAAAATATGGTTTCAAAGAAATTAATGCAATAAGGAGCAGTTACATTTATTATTTTTTGTAATCCAGAATTGATTGAAAATATTCAATCACTAAACTAATGAAGTTTTCTTCACAGTGTGAATGAAAAATTTCTAATAGTCAAAGTAAATTATCATATAAAAATTATAATTTTTCTGTTAATTTAGAGAAAAATTTGTCATGATCTAAAACCGAACAAATAAAATCTCACACATAAATTTATAGATCAACGATAAAAATTCACTATTAAACCACTCACCAGGTACAGTGTAAAAATCGTTTAATGTATATGCTCGACATATGTGTTAATGAAAAATCTTTAATGTTTGTTGATATGCTTTGCTAATGTAGAAGGATAGTATATATGATGACATTAGAGAAAAAGAACTGCCATTTAAAGTTTTAACTGAAAGTTAAACTGGCAACTATGATAATGACTAGAGAAAAAACAAACACACTATAAATAGAAATCGTTCGTGGTAAATTTCATTCTAACTCAACACACAGAGTAATGTGGGATTTAAAGTTACCCAATTTCTTTAACATGTGAGTTAAATAGATGATATTTACGATTAACACTAAATGGCACGAAGAATGTTGATGAAGACCGTAGTGGGTCAGAAAATGCATTCCATTCATGCTAGTGTCTAATAACTTTTTCTGTGTTTTTTTTTCTAATAGTCAAAGTAAATTATCATATAAAAATTATAATTTTTCTGTTAATTTAGAGAAAAATTTGTCATGATCTAAAACCGAACAAATAAAATCTCACACATAAATTTATAGATCAACGATAAAAATTCACTATTAAACCACTCACCAGGTACAGTGTAAAAATCGTTTAATGTATATGCTCGACATATGTGTTAATGAAAAATCTTTAATGTTTGTTGATATGCTTTGCTAATGTAGAAGGATAGTATATGATGACATTAGAGAAAAGAACTGCCATTTAAAGTTTTAACTGAAAGTTAAACTGGCAACTATGATAATGACTAGAGAAAAAACAAACACACTATAAATAGAAATCGTTCGTGGTAAATTTCATTCTAACTCAACACACAGAGTAATGTGGGATTTAAAGTTACCCAATTTCTTTAACATGTGAGTTAAATAGATGATATTTACGATTAACACTAAATGGCACGAAGAATGTTGATGAAGACCGTAGTGGGTCAGAAAATGCATTCCATTCATGCTAGTGTCTAATAACTTTTTCTGTGTTTTTTTTTTCTAATAGTCAAAGTAAATTATCATATAAAATTATAATTTTTCTGTTAATTAGAGAAAAATTTGTCATGATCTAAAACCGAACAAATAAAATCTCACACATAAATTTATAGATCAACGATAAAAATTCACTATTAAACCACTCACCAGGTACAGTGTAAAAATCGTTTAATGTATATGCTCGACATATGTGTTAATGAAAAATCTTTAATGTTTGTTGATATGCTTTGCTAATGTAGAAGGATAGTATATGATGACATTAGAGAAAAGAACTGCCATTTAAAGTTTTAACTGAAAGTTAAACTGGCAACTATGATAATGACTAGAGAAAAACAAACAAACTATAAATAGAAATCGTTCGTGGTAAATTTCATTCTAACTCAACACACAGAGTAATGTGGGATTTAAAGTTACCCAATTTCTTTAACATGTGAGTTAAATAGATGATATTTACGATTAACACTAAATGGCACGAAGAATGTTGATGAAGACCGTAGTGGGTCAGAAAATGCATTCCATTCATGCTAGTGTCTAATAACTTTTTCTGTGTTTTTTTTTCTAATAGTCAAAGTAAATTATCATATAAAAATTATAATTTTTCTGTTAATTTAGAGAAAAAATTTGTCATGATCTAAAACCGAACAAATAAAATCTCACACATAAATTTATAGATCAACGATAAAAATTCACTATTAAACCACTCACCAGGTACAGTGTAAAATCGTTTAATGTATATGCTCGACATATGTGTTAATGAAAAATCTTTAATGTTTGTTGATATGCTTTGCTAATGTAGAAGGATAGTATATGATGACATTAGAGAAAAGAACTGCCATTTAAAGTTTTAACTGAAAGTTAAACTGGCAACTATGATAATGACTAGAGAAAAAACAAACACACTATAAATAGAAATCGTTCGTGGGTAAATTTCATTCTAACTCAACACACAGAGTAATGTGGGATTTAAAGTTACCCAATTTCTTTAACATGTGAGTTAAATAGATGATATTTACGATTAACACTAAATGGCACGAAGAATGTTGATGAAGACCGTAGTGGGTCAGAAAATGCATTCCATTCATGCTAGTGTCTAATAACATTTTCTGTGTTTTTTTTCTAATAGTCAAAGTAAATTATCATATAAAAATTATAATTTTTTCTGTTAATTTAGAGAAAAATTTGTCATGATCTAAAACCGAACAAATAAAATCTCACACATAAATTTATAGATCAACGATAAAAATTCACTATTAAACCACTCACCAGGTACAGTGTAAAATCGTTTAATGTATATGCTCGACATATGTGTTAATGAAAAATCTTTAATGTTTGTTGATATGCTTTGCTAATGTAGAAGGATAGTATATGATGACATTAGAGAAAAGAACTGCCATTTAAAGTTTTAACTGAAAGTTAAACTGGCAACTATGATAATGACTAGAGAAAAAACAAACACACTATAAATAGAAATCGTTCGTGGTAAATTTCATTCTAACTCAACACACAGAGTAATGTGGGATTTAAAGTTACCCAATTTCTTTAACATGTGAGTTAAATAGATGATATTTACGATTAACACTAAATGGCACGAAGAATGTTGATGAAGACCGTAGTGGGTCAGAAAATGCATTCCATTCATGCTAGTGTCTAATAACTTTTTCTGTGTTTTTTTTTCTAATAGTCAAAGTAAATTATCATATAAAAATTATAATTTTTCTGTTAATTTAGAGAAAAATTTGTCATGATCTAAAACCGAACAAATAAAATCTCACACATAAATTTATAGATCAACGATAAAAATTCACTATTAAACCACTCACCAGGTACAGTGTAAAAATCGTTTAATGTATATGCTCGACATATGTGTTAATGAAAAATCTTTAATGTTTGTTGATATGCTTTGCTAATGTAGAAGGATAGTATATGATGACATTAGAGAAAAGAACTGCCATTTAAAGTTTTAAACTGAAAGTTAAACTGGCAACTATGATAATGACTAGAGAAAAAAACAAACACACTATAAATAGAAATCGTTCGTGGTAAATTTCATTCTAACTCAACACACAGAGTAATGTGGGATTTAAAGTTACCCAATTTCTTTAACATGTGAGTTAAATAGATGATATTTATGATTAAACACTAAATGGCACGAAGAATGTTGATGAAGACCGTAGTGGGTCAGAAAATTGCATTCCATTCATGCTAGTGTCTAATAACTTTTTCTGTGTTTTTTTCTAATAGTCAAAGTAAATTATCATATAAAAATTAGAATTTTTCTGTTAATTTAGAGAAAAATTTGTCATGATCTAAAACCGAACAAATAAAATCTCACACATAAATTTATAGATCAACGATAAAAATTCACTATTAAATTTCTTAAACTTCATGAAAAAGCTTCATAGTTTTAATGAAACTTTTTTTAATGAAACTATTTCATTAGTCGTATGAATTATTAATAAATAATTTAAACTTTTCCATTACATTTTATGAAACGCTACATTAATTTAATAAAACGTTTCAATTGGCGAGTTCCAGTGACAAATCTTAGCAAAAAAAAATTCTTTGATATCACGGAGATATCCCTCAGTGTAGGATTTATATAATATCAAAGTCTAAACTTTGGTTGCTAATATTTTCACTAGGAGACGCTTTAACTAAAAAAAAGTTACAATAGTTCCTAATGAAGCATGGTTCTATATATTTCGGATCTATTTCGTGCTATTAATGAGTTAAATTTCAATTGTAGCAGCGATTAAGCTTTATCTCAGTTCTGTTCAGTTTTCAACCGAGATCTTTTAAACGGCTATATAAACGGATTATAAAAAGTATTTTGTGATGTAACTCCCCTAAAATATTTAAATATCTTGACTGCAATCATTAAGAAAAAAACAGTAGACAATTTAGTCCAGAATTGCCAAATATTTATTTAAAAAAAAAATAATCAACTTTGACGCCTTTCCGAAGAGAGGTTTTCAGAAATTATTTAAAAATATATAAAGCCGGAATCTTCATATTCTTGATTGTTATAGTAAAGAAAAAGTACGAGAATTAATTTTTCTGCTTAAAACAGTTTATGGATTGTATATCATTATTGAAAATCTGACCTCTAGGACTAGAATTTTTTAAATACGCAAAGTCGGAAAATATGCCAAAATAATTTCATTTTACTCAAAAAGTAAATAATGGAAAGTTTTAATTGAAATACTACTACACATATAACATAATGTTGGGGTACCATATGACAAAAATTTCGGTTAACTTTAACTTCGGTTAAGATATTTTAAAATAAAATATTTTTTTTTAATTTGGTTTCAATAGCTACAAATTTGAAAACAATTAAATCTATCCAAAGTTTTTGAGTTAAATTTGCTATTGTTTAAGAAAAAAATATTTAGTTTTTACCCATGTGCCTTATCCTTTTAATATAAATATTCATACGTAACAATACACTC